>PVIH01005017.1:0-65379 GCA_004025045.1 Sigmodon hispidus | reverse complement strand
CTGTTTTAAGGCTTTCAGCTAAGTCGTTAGGTCTCTAGTGTGGGATTTCTATAAGTTTTTCATATAGGCATCTAGAGCTATGAATTTTCCTCTTAAGACTGCTTTCATTGTGTCCCACAAGTTTGGATACGTTGTGGATTCATTTTCATTAAATTCTAGGAAGACTGTGATTTCTTTCTTAATTTCTTCCTTGACCCAGAGATGCTTCAGTTGAGTGATGTTTAGTTTTCAGGAGTTGGTAAGCTTTCTTTGATTTTTGATGTTGTTGTACTCTAACTTTAGGCCCTGGTGGTCCGATATGTTACAAGGGATTAATTCCATTTTTTTGTATCTGTTGGTATTTGCTTTATGACCAATTATGTGGTCAATTTTGGAGAAAGTTCCATGAGAAGCTTAGTATTATATATATTTCTTGGCATTTGGGTGGAAGCTTATGTAGATATCTATTAAATCCATTTGCATCATAACTTTTTTAGACTCCTTTTTCTCTGTTGAGATTCTGTCTGGTTGATCTATCCTGGGTTGAAAGTGGGGTATTAAAGTCTCCCACTATTAGGGTGTAAGAATTGATGTGGGATTTGAGCTTTAGCAGTGATTCTTTTACATAAGTAGATGCCCTTATATTAGGGGCATAAATATTTAAGACTGAAATCTCCTCTTGACCAATTTTTCCTGTGATGAATAAGTAGTGACCATTTTGGTCCCTTTTAATTGCTTTTAGCTTAAAATCTACTATGTTAGATATTAGGATTGAAACCCCTGCTTGTTTCTTAGGAGTGTTTGACTGGAAAATATTTTCCCAACCCTTTATTCTAAGCCTGTGTCTGTCTTTGCAGATGAGGTGTGTTTCTTGTAGGCAACAGAAGGATGGCTTCTGTTGTTGTATCCATCTTGTTATAGTGTGACGTTTTATAGGAGAGTTGAGACCATTGATATTAAGGGAAATTAGTGACCATTGATTCATATTTCCTGCCATTTTTGGTGGTAACTTGTTTGTATTTCCTTTCTCTAGGGTATTCTTCTGTGGACTTATTGATTGTTTGTGATTTCGTGGGTTTATCTGTGGTCTTTAGGTTGGAGTTTTCCCTCTAATACTCTCTGTAGTGCTGGATTGGTAGATAGATATTCTTTCAGCCTGACTTTGTCATGAAATATCTTGTTTACTCCATCTATGGTGATTGATAATTTTGCAGGGTATAATATTCTAGTTTGGCAGCCATGCTCTTTTAGCGTTTGTATAACTTCTGACCAAGCCCTTTTAGCTTACATCATTTCCATTGAATAGTCAGGCGTTATTCTGATGGGTCTGCTTTATATGTGAGTTGGCCCTTTTCTTTTGCAGCTCTTAAAATTTTTTCTTTGTTCTATATGTTTTGTGGCTTGATTATAATGTGGCGTGCTGACTTTTTTGGGGGGTCATATCTATTTGGTGTTCTGTAAGTTTCTTGTATCTTTATAGGTATTTCCTTCTTCAGGTTAGGAAAGTTTTCTTGTATGATTTTATTGAAAACATTATCTGTGCCTTTGAGCTGGTATTCCTCTCCTTCTATTAGGAATTCTTCTATTCCTATTATTCTCAGGTTAGGTCTTTTCATGGTGTCCCAGATTTCCTGAACATTTTGAGTTATGGCCTTCTTAGTTTTACTATTTTCTTTGACTGATATATCTATTTGAGCTACTGAGTCTTCCACTTCAGAGATTCTATCTTCCATCTCTTGAACTCTGTTTGTTATGCTGGTATCTGTGGTTCCAGCTTTTTTTCTTCAGATTTTCTATTTCCATCTTTGCCTCATTTTGTGCCTTTTTTATTGCTTCCATTTCAGCTTTTAGTTCCTGGCATGTTTCTTTCACAGATTTGTTCATCTCTTCCAATTTTTTGTTTGTATTTTCTTCTATTTCTTTAAGGGTATTTTTCATATCTTCTTTGAGAGCTACGATGATCAACAAAAAGGAATTTTTGGTGTTGCTTCCTCCTGATTCCTTTTCATTGCTCCATTCACGTCTTGTATTTGTAAGAACGCCACTCTCTCCTGGAGTTACCATGTTGTTCCTTGTATTATTTTGTAATTTTTTGCACTGACGCTTGCCCATGCCTTCAGTGGTTCATGATTAGGTGGCTGCTGGTCAGTTGTGGCACTTGTGCTTGTGTGCCTCCTGTCAACTCTCTGGGCAGGATCCTAATCCACCCTTCAGAGACCCAGCCAGGGAGGGAGAGTTGAGCTCCCAATGGGTCCGGTTCCACTTTCGGCACCAGGTGCTGTCTGCAGAGTAAGCCCCAGTGAACTCTGTAACAGGTGCAGAAAATGTTTGCCTGTCACCATACCCACAACTACTATTGAGGGAATTTGCATGGCTACCCACCTCGAGCTCGAACTCAGCAAATAGATAACTTCTGGGGTCTCTGAAGGGTAGATTCAGACCCTGCCCAGAGAGGTGACAGGAGGCACACAAGCCCGAGTGCATTCATTTTCAATAAGTGATGTATTTTTCATAGTTCTTAGAGATAAAAATTTCTGTTGTGTTCTTCATACAATTATGAATTCTTGATAAAAACATTTGTTGATATATACATACTTTAATACCATACTTTAGTTATTGTGATGTTGCTACAATAATCCTTTCAGAGCAAATATTTTTGTAATATGTTTATTTTTGGTTCTTTTGGATGAATTCCTTAGTATAAAATTTGAGGGAAATGGCAAATAATAATTTAACGTATCTGAAGGGAAGATGTAAATTTCAACACTTACACTTATCAGAATTTAAATTTTATGTCAGTATTATCATAAAAAAATCTGTACATCAATCTGATAACCTTGTCACAGATTAGAGCAACTCTCTTAGGCCAGTAATCTATTAAGAGCTCAGGTCCTGATATTACATCTTCAACATCTGCATAGGGTTCAGGGAAGACAATGTTATACAATTCTAAAAGAGGTTTCAGAGTTGGCTCTCAGCATCTTGCTGCCTGACCCAGATATCTTCTACCTCCTTCCCCAGCTGCTCTAGTACTCATTTAAGTAGGACAAAGCTCATACATAGTCAAATTACTAGAGTCTATGGTGCTAAATACAGGAATGTCCACACCAAAGAACAACATAGGTCAGTGTTCTCTCTACAGTTAAAGAAGTCATAAGCCTTCATCATGAAACTGAGTTGTATTATTTTCTTCTTCATGTCAGTAAACGCAGGTAAGGATCTTTAAATTTCTATAGATGAAAAATAAACTGAGACTAAGGTGACAATGACATTCATTCTGCCTTTTTCCCCCAGTTGTTTATTTCCAGATTCAGCTGCAGCAGTCTGGTCCTGAGCTGAGGAAACCTGGAACATCAGTGAAGTTGTCCTGCAAGAATTCTGGCTACGCTTTAACTAGCTATAATATAAATTGGGTGAAGCAGAAACCTGGACAGGGCCTGTAGTGGATTGGATGGATTTATCCATACAATGGAAATTCTGGTTTTTCTTAGAAGTTCCAGGGTAGGGTCACACTGACAGCAGACACATCCTCCAGCACAGCATACATGGATCTCAGCAGCCTGACAAATGAGGACTCTGCAGTCTATTACTGTGCAAGACACAGTATTGCAACCACATCCTGAGTGTGTCAGAAACATTGAAGAAGCAGGAACCTGCCTTGTGATTAAGATGACAGACATTATTAGCCTTGAAACTTGTTCAAAATTAATCATTCTGAGAATTCGGTTATCTCTTCACAGGCTTATAAGATCTTTGTCAAATTTTTACAACTGCTGGATTTAAGGTTCTGCTGTTTCAGGATGCCTTTAGGGTACTCCATAACTTTAACAGGTTTTTACCAGTTGTGACCGCCTCCTTTGACATGATTCTTTTTTAATTAGCCAAAAAGGACAAACTATAGCATTACATTATGGTATAACTATCTCTTTTTATTGTTTCATTTTGTTTTATTTTTTGTTTTATTATTATTATTATTATTATTATTATTATTATTATTATGAACAAAGAAGTCACACTTTCTAACATGGTATATCCTTATTCAAGGTCCCTTCCCCCTCCCACCACATCAGGTCATTCTTTCTTCTCCACAAATCCCCATCCCATCCCTGGGCAGGCAGCAGGCAGTCCCATGATCCCAATACCCCAATATTTCTTAGTTTATTCTCCACTCCTGGCAGATGCAGTTTTCTCCCCACTCCCTCAAGAGTGAGTCGGGTGTTCCTCTAGGGGGAGTGGGATCCAAGGAGAAAGTCCAGGACAGGGTGTTTCTGATCCCAAGCTGTTCAGTGGTTGTGGTTTTCAGTTTTGGGCATGCTTTGCTTTTTTCTTGGTTGTTTTTTTGTTTAGAGTCCACTAATGAGTGAGTACATCCCCTGCTTATCTTTCTGACTTTGTGATACCTTGCTCAGGAGGATATTCTCCAAATCCATCCATTTGCCTGAAAATTTTAGGATATCATTTTTTGTTACTGCTGTCTCTTAAATCTAAGAGACTGGAATTGTTGCTGGAATACCTGGGACTAAGCTATATTCTGAAATAGGCCAGGAAACAAGTCAATAGCAAGTATAAAAACAAAATACTCTCATAGTCTAATTTAGTTTACCTACAACACAAAGGCAGTTTGTTGAAAGAGGTCCCCATAAATTTTGGGGTAGGTGCTTTAACCTCTCCTATAAAATTTTATTGTATATCTTTATTGTTATAAATGATCATGAAAAGATTTTAACCATAGTAATCAAATATTTTATTGTTTTAGGATCAAGGGTGAAGATGAGTGTCCAGTTGTGGAGCCCCAATGAGGCATGGGGCAACAAGCATGGCTCTTGCAAATATAGCATTGAAGAATGAGCAGTGAGATTCAATGATCTAAAGGCCCTGATCCTGTCAACAGTAGCCCTTGGTGATCAATATTCTGTTTCCAGAAATAGGATTGTATTTTTTTTTTACCAACTTTTTATCATCATTGACTGTACCAGGTAAAAGCATTTTAAAAATATTTTAAATGAGGGTTTATTATACTTATCATAATTATCAAGTTTGTGTTTATATTATTTTAAAAATTGGCTATTTCTTTCTGCATTTGAAACATACATGAGGCCACATAGAAACAGCCAGAATCTGAACATTACACCTCTCTGTACCTTAATTTTCACATATTTTTATTAAGTCAGTAATTCTATGAGAGGAATTAGCAACCACCTAATGAAATTTCTTGCAGCTGAAAGTTGCTTAATCAAAAGATGGCAGAGAGAAGGAGGAAGCCACATCATGATTATTTATTTGCTGCTTTATAGCTTGTAGATTATCAACAAGTCATACAAGGCTCTGTAGATTGGTATGGGTTGTACTTCTGTGTGCAGTGAATATTCTTTGTTACCACTGGTTAATAAAGAAAGTATTTTGCCAAAGGCAAACCAATTGAAAGGCAGGTAAGAAATCTAAGCAGAGATGAAGATGAAGATGTGCAGAGTAAGAGAAAAGCTTCAAGCTGCCCACCAAGGAAGAAAAATGTAATTAAAAACAAGTAAAGTCTTAGAACATGTAGCAATACAATGAATTAATAGAAATAGACTGAGTGAAGTCATGAGAGCTAGTTGGAAATAAGCCTGAACTATATGCCAGTTTATAATTAATATAAAACTTTGTATTATTATTTGAGACTAAGCAGCTGTGGGACCAGACCTTGGGGCTAGGTTGGCCAAAAATTTCAGGCTATAGTAGAGTTTTGTTTATAGAGGAAAAATGCCTGTGGTAGTATTAATTTCATAATTGTTATTCTAATCTTTTATAGCAGCTTGTCTTGTACTTCTGTGAACCACTTGACTGGTCCACAAGAATCTGGGCCACTACTTTACATGATTCCATGTCAGATAAATTAATGGAATAAATATTCATGGGGATTTTTAATCATGGTAATGAGTATCAGTGAACAAGCATTTATCAATCCATTACTGAAGACATAAGCTAAACTGAGTGGTGGTGAGATTTGTTTTCATGAAGGTTTGTCAGTCTAAGTGAACTATTTTATACATATTCGTTATAGCCTTTGTTCTTACTGCAAGGAAATGCCTATCAACTCCATTTTCAATGACACTATTTTTGAGATTCATTTTATTTGGAGAATGGGATATTTATTGAGAGAATTTATTATATTTCTTCTTTCAAGCCTGAAAAGGCTTGGTTTATTTATTTAAAAATCAGAAGATGGATTGGAGTTGAAAACAGATGTATGAGTTTAATTTAAAAAATCATGCATATCATATTTCTTTAATGACTGGAAACACATCCAGTAATTGTTCAGCATGAGAATATCCTTTAAGGCCTTTAGTGGGTAAGAATCATTAACATATTAATAAAAGAAGAGAAGTATGGCTTCATGATGCAAGTGGTTTAGTAGGAAATCATTATTTTTAATTCTGAGATTTCCTTTTTGGTGAGACTGTAATGCTAGCCTAAACTGTTTCTATAGGATTAAAGATTTTAATTTAACTGGTCCCACTAGCAGCAAAAGATGTCACCACTTTTTTCTCCAGATTATGAATGATTCTCCTTGTCATTATATCATGGATGTTTTTTGTAATAGTTAATAGTTGATGAGTTTATCTTGATTATGCTTTGGCTCCAATTCCTTCATGTAAGTTTTATAGTTGGCTAGTACTCATTAAAATAAATTCAGATTTATTAATAATATTTTCTTATCACATTAAAAAGGAAATCAAAGTATTTCCCCTCAATGTCACTTAACCAAGAGCAAACATAAATTTGAATTCCCTACTTGACTCTTCCTGTGCTGACTCCTGTTTTTCCTCTTGTAGGAGTCTGAATCTATCTGTCTCCATTACTTCCCATGTACCTCTCTTTCTGTCACTCCAGCCACCCACAATCATTTCTCTCTGTAAGTCTGTCTCTGTCTCTTTCCCTTTCTCTCTCTCCTTAATGAAAAATTTTGCTCTGTATTCTTTAAATAGCACAGAGTATATGAGATTAGAAAAGAATTAGGGATGTTAGTAAGTCATCTTTATTGACTTTTTTATAAGACTCAAATAATAAACTGCATTTAACATGTTTTCTTCAAACAATGTCATTTTTAGCAATTATGAATACTTATATAAAAATCATTGAAACCTATATTTTATATTTTCAGGAAATTATTATCATGCCATAAACACAAAAATATGTGTTAGTTTTCATTCAGGAGCATGGAGAAGCACACAAATAATATTAGTGATATGCATTATCTCATTCTATAAAAGCTGATTATATAAAAAAATTTAGGCAGGTAACTTTGGATGTCACAATATTCTTTTGAAGGCAGGTTAAATAAAGTGTTGAGTGTTCATTATGATGACAGTCTAAAGAATACTAAAGCATATTGTTTAATCTGGCTGTGTGGCTAAGCAAAATTTCATTCTCTTAAAGTGAATGAGATAATTTTACTCTAATGTATGACCGCAAAAGTATAATTTTTGTAAAGTATTAAAGGTACAATTAAAACATTTTTACAAGACAAGTTTATTGACACTGTGTATATGCTTTTGTATTGTCAATAGTTCTGAAAATATGCATTATGTACAATTCTTTAGTGTCATTTTTGCTGCCTTTCCAGGCACAATACTTTGTCCTACACTCTAATGTCTTTAGAGAACATGGACCTACCCTGATCCTGTATCAACACTCACAAACAGTTAAGCAGCTGGGGGCCACAATTCTATGGTGTGAATAACTACCAGCATGGAGAACTATAATCTCTAGGTTTTGACTCAATAAAAAGACACTTTAGCTCAGAGCAATATCTTTTCATGGTCTTCTAGCAGACTTCCCCCCATGACAACATGAATATCATGTGCTTAATACATATGCAATCATGTGGGGAAAACTTTGTTGCAAGCATGAATTCCCTAGGCCATCTCTATATTAAAGATTATACAAACCTGTAATTGGTTTAAATACTGTTTAAAATACCAATAATTTTATAAAACATCCTACTGTCTTTCTTTAAGTGAAAAGCAGAGATTAATTAGGAGCCATGAGATTCTTCCACTTCTGAATTTTGTATTTAATAGGACTCTTCAATGTATTGGGAAGTTATTTGCCAAGTGGATGTAAGACCTTGTTTTGAGGACTTTTCTAACACCTGTGGAACAATAATTATAAAATACCCAGATACAACATGTCAATGTGAGAGAGATTTGCATCATGAGTCCCGGATATATGAATAATCAGAAGTAAATTTTGGGGGACTGAGATATGCCATAGAAAATTTATAGTACTTTGCCTTCTGCCCAGAAGAAGCAAGTAAATATTTTCTAATTTTGTCAAAACTTAAACCAGCTAATTTTGCATAGTTACTATCCTGAGGTGCTAAGTAAGTCACAATATTCCCTAAAAATATAATTGATATATATTGAATTGGAGATTCAAGGAAGAAACATATATTTCATTTTCTTGATTGCTTTTAAACACAAACTTGTGGTAGGCTATAAAATTTTCTTCCTTGGGGGCTGGAGAGATGGCTCAGCGGTTAAGAGCACCGTCTGCTCTTCCAGAGGACCTGGGTTCGATTCCCAGCACCCACATGGCAGCTAACAACTGTCTGTAGTTCCAGTTCCAGGCAAACACCAAGGCAAATAAATAAATAAATAAATAAAGTTTTTTAAAAAAATTTTCTTCCTTATATTCTTCATTTGGTTATCTGGCTCTCTATAGCATTATTTCTTATTAAACTCTATATTTTATCTATCATAGAGAAAATGATTTCCTATCACAAAATAATACTGTATGTGACATTAATAATGTCATTAATAATGACTCAATCAGACCTCATGGAAGACCCATAAATTTAGAAGCTTCTTGTTGATGTACATGATAAGCTATTGTAGTATACAGCAATATTCTTGGTTTTTACATTCTTCCATTTATGCTTCTTTGTCATTCAGATTATAAGCTTAAAAATGATTTGATAACAATAGTAAATATGAGACATTGATTGAATTGATAGTGACCATGCAAACTAATAATGATAAATTGTCACAGAATTGTCAAAATACTGTAGAGAAATTAATTACTCAGATTCATGCCATGAAACCTGCCAGTGATAATTTGGTAAACAGAGTTAATTTTATAAAAGCTGATTATGACAGTCCTTTAGATAGATCTTCTTTTTGGAAACAAATATTAAGACTATCCAAGTGTTGTATTAGGTTTCTGGCCTGGACTTTCTGGTCTAGACCTAAGCTTCTGACTTTCAGACTTAGAGTCCCACAGATTCACACAGGTGCTTTTATTATATTTTTCATTGATTGTACTAGGGCCCAGGACAATCTAACTTGCTAACTCCTTCAACTCAACCTGTAATTCTTGTCTAGCCAAGCAGCTCAATATTTTTTCTCATCAGCATTTCAACATCTTTCTTCTGTGTCTCCTGGCATCTCTGGGACATCTTTACTCTGCTCTGAGATGTTTTCAGAGTTTTCTTAGTCTGGTAGCCCTGCCCATTCTTCCTGTCTGCCTTTGGCCAATCAGATTTTTTGTTAAACCAGTAGGCAGGACAATTATTTAAAATGGAACAGAATACAATCCCCCTACAACCAGATGGTTTCTACAGATAATAAGAAATCAATTACAGATAAGTTTAAATATGTGGAATCATATATTAATCATGAAAATGAGATACCTGTTAATTTCATAAAATCAATAGAAAGATTTGCTATTCCAAAAATTTAGACCTTGGAGAAATCAATGTTTTTTTTTTTTTTAAATTTCAACAGTGGGAAGATAATTTTACTTTAATTGATATAATTAATAGGGTAAGTTCAACACAGAAAAGTTTAGAAAAGTCACCACTGATATCTTATGGAGTTAGAGATTATTTACAAGAAGATGTAAATGTACAGGGTTCTCTTTTTCCCCTGCTATGATTGATCCAGTTACTCTCAGAAAAAAATAACAAGTGATAAATATCCAGGAAGATTTGTAAAAAAAACCATGAGGATAAAAAAAAATTTAAACATAGATAATTTGGGAAATTACATTTTGACCATATATAATAGGGTAACTTCATTTCCATAATCTATTAAGAAATATTACAAATCAATACGAAATATATGATATTTCTAATGACACATGAGTTAAAGACTTAAAGGGTTCATCTTAAAGAATTGATATCTAGTAAGTACAGATACAAGAAAAATTTTATTTGAGAAATGAGTAATAGATAAAAGTTAAAGATACTTTTTCTAAAATCAAAGTAGAAAATATTCAGATATCATGGTACTAAGAAATTACAAAGATACTTACTTTGAAATATAAAGACCCTTTCTTTAATCGCAAAAAAAAAGCAATTCAGCAATAAAATTCACAGTTACATTGCCTATCGAACCAGATGGGCATGTTCTAAGAACTTCCTGTAGGCCACATGTACATCACATACCCAAACATCTACAAGAATTGTACAAAAATGATAGGAAATTGGAGCCAGCCTGCCTGACAAAGTAGGCTTACAGAAGTAATTCCCAACCTCCAATTGTCCTTTTCTTTATCCAAAAGTCCTTTACAGTTCTTCAGTAATATTAAGCATAATATGCTATTTCTAATCATATTGCACAAAAGGATAGCTCCGGTTATATTTTCTTCATGTACACTGGTGCCCTCTAGTCGATGTAAGAGCCATGAAAACAAGAACATGTTCTTTTGTTCCACAGTGTCACAGTCTTGCTTGACTGTGTAAACAGTAAAAATTTATGAATGGATTCTCACAATATGTAACCTACCAAAAACAACTGTGTAGAATTCTTTTACTCATATAATACTTACTGAGTGTCAAATCTGGGTATTGGGCTCAAAGGCAAACAAGAATCTCTGCTGTCATGAAGATTGCATTCAGTATGGAAGATAGAAATGAACAAGTATACAAATGTTAGCATAATTTCTGAAATGGCTGTGACATAGTCTCAGGAGCATAGAATAGCAAACAAGCAGAAGAGGCCTCTTTTAGTTATATTAGGCAGAAAACACATCACTATCTAAATACTGAAGCTGATTTCAAGGAAGTCTTACACAACAGTGGCAGAAAGATGTGTCCTGTATTCAGGGGAATAGCTTACACAAATACCTTGAAGAAAGTAAGGCTTGATTGCATTTTCTTTTACTTAAGTAAAAAGTAAAAGCTTCCTTTATTATGAGTCTACAGTAAATATCCTTGCAGTAAATATATATATATATATATATGTGTGTGTGTGTATATATACAGATGTACATATATATCTTTTGATCAGCAGAAATACAGTGTAGGGAATAGTATTTATATATATGAGAAAATCTTATTTCCACACATATACTTGCATATTTTTATATTTATATATATGAGAAAATCTTATTTCCACACATATACCTGCATATTTTTATACCTACATGGAATCAGAATGATACTGGGTTATTTTTATACAGTAGCATAATTATAAGGTTTTTATCTCAGAACGTATATATCTCTTTATCTTTACAAAGATTATATAATATCCCAATGTGTAGAAACATTACAATAATTTCATGAATTCTTTTTTTCAGTAACGAGACCTAGATAATTTTTAATTAAAATATAGTTACATAACATACCTCCTTTCCTTACTCCCCAAACTATTTTTTTATTTATTATGGAAAAAGCTTCATTTTTTTTCGATGTATCCCCTTGTTTAAACTCCCTTCCCCCTCTCACCCCTCCCAGTCATAATTCTAACACCAGGACTTTTTAGATTAGCAACACATATAAAGTCATATTTTAATCAAAGCATTTAATTAATATATATATGTATTATTTAGAGTTTTTACATCATGCACCTCATAAAACATAGATATGAGATCTCTCAGAATCATGCCCACTCTTATGAACTCCCTAGTTATAGAACCATATGTTCATGCTGCTCATTTACTTACTGGAGAATAATTAGACTCCCTGTGGCCAGACACTAAAAGAAAACAAGTCTTTCCTCGCCCACACCTCTGCAAGAGGCTATCAATGCAGAAGTGAGGCATTGTGTCATTTACCTATGTTCTAGTCTTGAGTTACTGTGTACAATGACATCTCTCTCCTTTCATTTTTCTAAAAAGTCCACTAATAAGTGAATATATCCCCTGATTATCTTTCTGGGTTTGTGATACACCACTCAGGACGATATTCTCCAAATCCATCCATTTGCCTGGAAATTTTAGGATATCATTCCTAATGTTTTCAATGCTGCATTCATTATAAGGGAGGAATATATGCTAAGTGAACCTTCTTGTGCTCACAAAAGCCAGCCCAGACCAGACCCTGCATCTCTGGGAAAAGAGCCCTGGTCTTTAATCCTAGGTGTTTTCATTTATAACTCAACACTAGACATAGACCATTCACCTATGAGTTAGTTATGAGAAGAGATTTCTTATTGTGTTTATAATTTTTTTCATTAAGATATTTTTGATATTTTCTCTATCTTAATACAATATCCTTCAATATTACACTCAAATTCTCCTCATAACCATTCCTCACTCCCTCTAAAATTCATAACTACTTCATTTATAATTAATATGTATGTGTCTGTTTCTGTGTTTATTTAAACTATTGAGCTTAGATAATGTTATGTAATTGTGCATGTGTTAAGAGCTGTTCTTTAGGACTGAATAACCAAAAATGGAACTTATACTTGAGAAAACTGTTTTTTTTTTCCAAAGTCACCAATTATTTGTAGTGCTTTATTTAGGGTTATGGATTTGTGTGGTCCCCCCTATAAATTATGGATGTGTATTTTAGATATCAATACTGTCAGCATTTCATGAGTGAAGTCTGCCTGTCCACTAGAGATGACACCCTCTTGTGGTAGCATACTGGTCCTCTAGATAGTTCACTCTTTCTTCCAAGATTTTCCCTTTTTCTTAGGTATAGAATTACCATTGAAGATGCATAATGTGTAGCTAGGCATCTCAGAGTCATTGTTCTCAACATGTTTACATGTTATGGGTCTCTGCATTAGTTTTCACCTGAAATTTAAAAAAAAAGAGATGAGTAAGTGGAAGCTTTTATTTTAGGATACAACACCAAGTTTGTAAAATATAGATATAGAATACATTTTTGTCTTTCAGGCTTGTCACTATTGTAGGTCCAAGTGAATTTAAGTCAGACAAGAAGATATTTGTTTATGTGAAGCATTAGAGTATAAAAAAACTAGATTTGTTCTAACACTAAGATTTATGGAAAAAGAAGTGTACACACATTTTTCCACTTAAGGTGAATCTTGTTCAGAGATGACAGAGACCAAGTGTTCTTTATAAGACTAGTATCTTCACAGAGCAGGTAGATAAGAACTATAGTTTCATAAGAAGTCTGTATTTTAGTGACATGCCCCACTGCAACTCAATAATTTCTTCATATACTCTAAAATTATTATCAGCAGAGAAGCCTGATGTTTCCTGCATACATAATATGATATTACAGTTATGTTTTTACTTTATTTATTTCCTCATTTTTATCATGAATTAAGTCACAGTTTCTATCTGTGTATATCTTCATTCAAGCTCTCTTCCCCCTCTGAACCCCTCCAGTCACTCTCTCTTCTTCACATCTCATCTCCTCCCAAGCAACGGCAGAAGGTCCCAAGGTTCTAATATGCTCAGTTTTGCATCTACTCCTGGCAGATTTAGTTTTCTCACCACAGCATCAAGACTGAGTCAGGTGTTCCTCTAGAGGGAGTGGTATTCAAGGTGTTTTAGATCCTAAGCTGTTCAGTGGTTTTCGTTTGCAGCTTGGACAGTTTGAGTTTTGTGCAGGATGACAGGCTTGGATCTATTTGCATTTTTCTACAAACTACCATCCAGCTATGCCAACACCATTTGTTAAAGATACTATCTTTTTTCCATTGAATGTTTTGGGCCTCTTTGTTGAAGATCAGGTGTTCATAGGTTTTTGAGTAAATGCCCAGATCCTCAATATAATCCCGAAACTCAAATCCAAGTGGATCAAAGACCTCAACATAAACCCAGACACTCTGAACTTGATAGAAAATAAAGTGGGAAATACCATCCAATGAATTGGCACAAGTGACCACTTCCTTAATTCATTTCATTGGTGAAGCATTCTGCTGAGAGTTTTTTTTTTAATTATTATTATTTTCATTACCTGCATCAGTGGAGTTTTTTTTTTCTTTAGCAATTCTCCATTTTTATATCTCTGTTTTCTTTCTTATTTTATTTAACCCTTTTTGATGTTTTGATGATAATTTTGTTATCTGGAGAAATATTTATGTTCTCTTGAGTCATGTATTATTCTTTTGAATTTTTCTCTGGAAAATTAGCCATGTCACCATCATTATTATTGGAGTCTATCAGCATGGAATAAGTAACACAAAAGTGGAGAGGACATGTTTTGGTGTTTTATGTTTTATTTGTTTCTGCACTAGGGTGTGTGAAACACAAATTTTAGTTAGTATTTAATGAAAACTCAGATGCAGCTATTTGTGAAAAGCTGAAATATCAGAAAAAGCAAAAACCAGCCACAGTCAAATCTCACACATCTCATTTCTCAGAGTAAATTCTCTCTTTAAGAGTCCTCCGCCTGGCTTGCCATTTCTACAGAATTCCAAAATTTCTATTTAAATATTTTCTTTACCCAGTTGTTTCACTTTCTCATTCAACTCTATCATAATCCTAGAGTTAGGATTAAAGGTATGAAATACAACTGTTTGGTATTCAGGCCTTGAACTCACAGAAATACAAAAAGTTCTCTGTCTGTGGAGAGGAATTAAGTCATGAGAAGTTTAAAATATTATATTGTTTTTTGAACTGGCATTTAGAACTACTGTTTACATTAATAAACACTACCTAGGAGTCAGAACACCCATCTGATTGTCTTCTCCTACCTTGCCTTCTTGTGTATCTCCCCACATTTGTGGTTTTTTTTGGGGGGGGTAAGCTCTGTTGGGAACATAGTCATGTAGCTATTAGATTCCATAGGCAAAGCATCTGTGCGATCATGAGGAAGAGGCAGGCAGATATCTTATATCTTGGGACTGTGCAAGCAGAATTTTTGACATAGTAATAAAATCTTCTGGAGAAGCAAAGAAGTCTGACAGCAATAGAAGCAAGAACCTAGTTTGTTTTAATCTTAGCCAATCTGACAGGTGTAAGGTGGTATCTCAAGGTTGTTTTAATTTGCATTTCTTTGATGGCAGAAAGCATGTTGAACATTTTTCAAGTGCCTTTCAGCCATTTGTAACTCTTTTACTGAGAAATCCCTTTTTAGTTCTAAACTACATTTTTGATTGGGTTGTTCAAGGTTTCGGGCTCTAGTCTCTTCATTTCTCTCTATATTTTAGAGATCAGTTCTCTGTCACTTGTAAGATTGGTAAAAATCTTCTCCGATTCTGTAGGCTATCATTTTGTTTTAATGGCTCTGTGCTTGGCCTTGCAGAAGCTTCTCAGTTTCAGGGGTCCCACTTAGTGATTGTTGTTCTTAGTGTCTGTGTCACTGGTGTTATATTTAGGAAGTGGTCACCTGTGCCAATGCGTTGGAGGGTATTTTCCACTTCCTTTTCTATCAGGTTCAGAGTGGCTGGGTTTATGTTGAGGTCTTCGATCCACTTGGATTTAAGCTTTGTGCAGGGTGATAGGCTTGGATCTACTAGCATTTTTCTACACACTACCATCCAGCTACGCCAACCTAGAGATACTACCTTATACCTGTCAGACTGACTAAGATAAAAGACACAGATGGCAGCCCATGCTAGAGAGGTTGCAGAGCAAGGGGAACAATCCTCCATTGCTGGTGGGAATGTAAGCTGGTTCACCCACTCTGGAATACAGTATGGCAATTTCTCAAAAAACTAGGAATGAATCTCCCCAAATACCAAGCAATGTCATTACTGGGCATATACCCTAAAGATGCACATTCACACCCCAAAAGCATTAGTTCAACTACGTTCAAAGCAGCATTATTTGTTATAGCTAGAACCTGGAAACAACCTAGATGTCTCTCAAATGAAGAATGGACTTAGAAACTATTGTCGAATGGAGTACTACTCAGCAGTAAGAAAAATAATATCCTAAAATTTGCAGGCAAATGGATGAAGTTGAAGAATATCCTCCTGAGCGACGTCTCACAAACTCAGAAAGATAAACAGAAGATGTACTCACTCATTGGTAGACTTTAAACAAAAAAAGCTAAGCATATCCAAGCTGCAAACCACAATCACTGAACAGCTTGGGATGTAAAACACCTTGGACTGTCACCTTGGAGCCCATTCCCTCCAGAGAAACACTGACTCACTCTTGATATGGGGGTGAGGAAAGCAGATCTGCCTGGAGTGGATGCTGAATAAGCCACCCTGTGATCTTGGGACCTCCTGCCCTTGCAGGGGAGGAGATAAACTGATGGAGAGAAGAGTGAGTGACTGGTGATTTAGAGGGGCTGGAGGGAGAAGCGAGCCTGAACAAGGGCAAACATTGATTTAAATAAATAAATAAATAAATAAATAAATAAATAAATAAATAAGAAGAAGCAAGAACGTAGAGGGGCTTGAGTGTACTAGGTAAGTAATAACAGTGTCTAGTCAGCAATTCAGTGAAGCAAACAGAGATGACAGCCTAAGAATTGGGAGGGGGTAAAGACATCATGAAGGAAAGAAAAGGGACTGAATGTCACAGAGAGAGAGAGTAGGCTATGAAGAATGGAAGAGGTAAAGTACATTCTGGCTTCTAGAAGGTGAATCTTTAAAGGTCTAATAGGGGTTATTTGTGAGAAAAGGCAAGTCTCTGGGAATCTGTGGGACAGAAAGATATAGCATAAATTAAATAAGAACACGGGGGTCATTATAGAAATCACAGAAAAGCTGAGTGTGTTTGCAATGCAGAGAGTAAGAACTGTATGGTGGGTGGGCAAATCAGCCCTGTAGGAGCTAAGGAGTGAACAAAGATTTCATTGTACTTTTACTATTGATCACAGAACATTTTAAGAATGTATTTGTATTTTTAAGTTAAGTTATTTTATTCTTTAATGATCAGTCTTTGAACTTTATGCACGGTATATTGTACTACAGAGCTATGTTTTGAGCCTTACCTGGTTTACTCAATTTAATGTATGTATTTATGATACATTGAACATTATGCATTTCCCCTAAAATTATAATATTTTAATGATATATCTTGTCTTTATTTCTTATAAAGTTCAGTGATAACTCTTGGTAATGTTTACATGGACAAAGAATAATACAGTAAGTGCAAGATTATATTACAATTTATATCTAAAATGTATACTAAGTAATACAAAGTAATGATTTACTTTTCTTTTTACTTTTATTTTTTCTTCCCTTTTTAAACTCAGTTTTATGTATCCCTAGAATAAATCATGCATATATTTCTCCTGCTTTCACATATTTATTTCTGCAGTGGTGGAGGTGAACACAGCCTTCAACACTAAATAAATGTTTTTTCGACCAGTTGAAATAAATTCCCATAGCAACCAGTAATATTACATGCTATAAATGCCACCTTTACCCTTATTTTATCTCAGATACCTAAATCATTAATTGTTTCCTGTAAGGTTAACATCCCTCGGCTCATGATATAAGAGGAAGGCATGCAAATAATGATCCCCCCAACTCATAAATATCAGTCCTGATGTATCAGCTTTGACAGTGTGACACAGCTCTGGATTTGAGGTCCTCCCATTTAGTGATCAGCCTTGAAACAAAAATATTCAGTATGATGTTAGGACTGTACTTAGATTTTTTTGTTGTTCTTTTAAAAGGTACTTTAGTCTTAAGAGATGACTGGTGTGAATGATTGTGAGTGAGAAAAACTGGATATTTGTGATAATTTACCAAGAAGATTTTATTTGATTGCAGATGTGTAGTGTGAGGTACAGCTGGTAAAGTCAGGGGAGGCCAGTTTCCAGAGAAGGAACTGGAGTGGGTTGCTAGAATAAAACACAAAACTAATAATTATAAGACATATTATAGGGATTCTGTGAAAGGCAGATTCACCATCTCAAGAAAAGATTTCAAAAGCAGTTTCTATGTGCAAATGAACAGCTTGAGAGCTGAAGAAACTGCTGTTTATTACTGTACCACTGATACAATGACAGGCCTTCAGTGTAAACCCATACTGAAACCACCCTGCAAGGGAAATGATGACCAGCAGAGGGCACAGAGCACATACGGATAATAAGGACTTTGCAGAAACAGATGCAGACATATTTGTATAATGCTTCTGGAATTTCAGTTGGCATGCCATCTAATGTGCTTTTTTTCCAAAATATTCTTTGCACTTGTGGTCTGTATATATTTGTAAAGTCTCTAAATACAGACTTCAACTAACACACACACACACACACAGAGAGAGAGAGAGAGAGAGAGAGAGAGAGAGAGAGAGAGAGAGAGAGAGATCTAAGTTAACTAAATGCTAAAAATTAATTCTGAATTTAGAAATGATGGCTAAGGTCAGCAGGATCAAAAGTTAATGAATGTCCAAGGTGTTGATGAGGCTTCTTATGAGATTAGGGGCAAAACTAAATTACTAAATACTTCTTGCTATGAGACAGCAAAAATATAAATAAATAAATAGATAAATAAATAATAAATAAATGATAAATAAATAAATAAATAAATAAGGAAATTTATGAAAAAGCTTGAGAAGGTGAAGAGAGAGACCAGCAAGGTTGTTTTTTGTCTCAACATAAGTTTTATTCGTCTTAGTTAATGACAAACAAGCCCCAGGAGACCATCTCTTATGACAGTTTTAATTCTTGCCTTGAGAGATACAAGACTTGAGTTGGAAATTTCAGTTACTTCCTAGAATCTATGTTACTCTCCTGGGAATCCTACAAAAACAAAGATAACACAATTCAAAAACACTCCCAGTAACCACAAAGACAGTTCATCTCCTGGTAGAATAAATTTCTCAACTGAAGAATTTGGACTTGACAGTCTTGTTTCATAGAGAGGCAGGTTCAAGCCTCTTCACACTGAGTCTCATTCCCAACCATATAGAATGTCATGTCCTAGGGAACGGGCAAGGCTGGAGAGATGGAAGGACATCAGAGCAGGATCCTAGACTGAAGGCTCTAGATTTCTCTGTGTCCTCAAAAACATGCACTTTCATTAATGTGAAGATACATAAAAATAGCAACCTGATGTACAAAAGTACTACTTTAAAGACAGCCCACTCCTGTGGTAGAATGTTTTTGTATAATGTAAATAAAAGAACTGTTTTGGCCTATGTAGAGCACCGTAGAAGTGAGCGGAGAATCAGAGGGCAGGCAGGTAGGAAAGGGTGGAGTTAGTTACTCTCCATCCAACCCCCAAGAGGAACAGACATGTAGAGGTACCAACAAGCCACGGGCTGGAAGCCACATGGTGGACAAATTAATAAAAATGGGTTAAATTGAGATGAAACAGCTAGCTAATAATGTGCTTAAGATATGGGCCAAACAGTGTAAAAGATATAAGTGTATGACTTTATTTCTTTAAGAGACAAAAGCTGCGGGTGTGCAAATCAAGTTCCAAACCGCTGGTGCCACACGTGCGCCAGGTCACAACCTCCTGGACGCAAAACAAGTCGGAGAAAACTTTACAACACACTCCAAACAAAAATAAATTAAAACACATATGTTTAATTTTTTCAAAGTTATGATAAAATAAAAATATATAAAAATTAAAAATCTTTGCTTTTCAAAACTAAGTATTGCATACCAGTATTATTGCATGAATCAGCACCAAACTACATCCTTGAAACCAATTCCTTCAATTTAATATCTGGAATAAATAAATATTCATAAATCTATATTATTTTTCCTAAATAATCAACATTTTGTTATAACAGCTTCTGTGGAGATAATAAGGCAAAGAGGTTTGTATAATTCAAAACAATAAATAAGACTATGGGGGCTGGAGAGATGGCTCAGAGGTTAAGAGCACTGACTGTTCTTCCAGAGGACCTGAGTTCAATTCCCAGCAAAACCACATGGTGGCTCACAACCATCTATGATGAGGTCTGGTGCCCTCTTCTGTAAAACTGTATGCATAATAAATAAATAAATTAAAAAAAAGACTATGAATTACATTGCAAATATATATGAAAAATAGGTAATTCTTTGATTCGTTTCTCATTACTCTGTTTTGTCTCCTTCATCTATCTGCTCAAGTTATTTGTATGTCTAAATCTTCCACCACAGAGCTCATTACTCAACATCAGAAAACACAAACAAGGCCTGACACTGCTCATAAAACTGGCCCAGAGCTAACTCTGCAGCTCTGGCTGAGGAGCTTAGCCCTAGATTACCAGGTCTTTTTATTTAGTGTTCAATGCTTAACTCAGAGCAGTTACCATGGAAATGAGTATGAAGATTTTCTTGTTGCTTTCTTGGACTGATACCTTGGATTCCACTCCCCTTAGAGGAACACCTGAATCAGTCTCTATGTTGGGGGGAGAAAACTGGATCTGCCAGGTATGGAGGCTGATCTGAGCAATATTTGGACCTCCTGCCCATGCTAGGGAGGAGATGGGGAGATGTGGAGAAGAGAGAGTGACCTGAGGGTGTGGGAGGGGGAAGGCAACTTGGATAAGGATATATATATATATATATATATATATATATATATATATATATATATATACATGGATGGAAAATGTGACTTTATAATAATAAAAAAGAAAAAAAACTAATTAAAAGATTAATTGAATGTTTTACCTAAGTATTGTACCTATCAATATTTACACTCAATTTCTATTATATTCATCCCTAACTCTTTCATACTTATGATTACTTATTTAAATTAATATTTTTACATGTGTGTATGTTTCTGTGTGAAATTTATTAGTCCCAGTTTATGTGTATATGTATATGTATAATTTAGAGAAGTCCTCTTGGGATTGAATAACCTATTAGTAGCTTCTCCATGATGAAAATTGATTTTCCCTCTATCAGCAGCCATTGATTACCTGTAGCCCTTTATTAAATGTGGGGAACTGGACACTTTTCTCCTATCATATGAATGTCCAGTTTAGTGTTCAATACTGTCAAGATTTTATGGGTGCAACATCACAGTCTTGCTTAGAAGATATCATCACCTAGTGGCATTCTGGTCCTCTAGATCTTACAGTCTTTATTTCTCCCCTTACAGAATTTACCCTGAGGTTTAGGAATAGGGTTTGCATTGAAGATGGGTCAGTTTTAGTTGGGCATCCCAGGGTTACATATTCTCTGCATGTTTACCTTATCTAGATCAATGTAATAGTCTCCATTTTTATTTAAAAAAAACTTTGATGTGAGTAAGATCATTTATCTGTGTTTATAAGGATACAATTTTAGAAAACAGCAAAAATTATATTTGCTTTACATAGATATGACTTTCCTGTATATCAAATAATTTATTGCCAGGTTTCTGTTTACATTTCTGCTTTTGTACCATGCAGAGTACTTTTGTAAAACAAAACAAACATAAAGCAGCAAATATATGATTATATTTAAAGCTGACTCCATAAGATTGTATCTATTTCAAAAAGTTTTAATTAAAAGTTTCTGATAATTTATTTTTAAATAAATGTGTATTTAGATAATTTATATATGCATTTATATATATGCATAAATGTACCCAAATATCTGAGACTAGATATTTCAGGGAAAATAGTTTAGAGAATTCTGAAAAGCACCATGGAAATATCCTATATGACTCAGCTATAAAATTTATTTTTTATGTCCCAAAGACTCCCATATCCTATTTTATTGACATTTTCTCAGCCTTGTTCATTGCTGTACTATTCACTACAAATGTATATTTAGAGTGGTTACACCACTTGTGGTGATAATGTTGACAGCTGGAATCAAGGATTGCCTAACAAAAATACCCATATCAATGTATTTCAGTCCCTCACTAGGGTTGGAGAATTAGTTATCATCATGAAGGAACTTCACTTATATTACTTTATCTCACATGATCAGTCCTGTATATATGCAAACAGCAAATCTAAATGGAGTCATGAGGTTATATATATATATATATATATGTTTACAATACACATGTGCATATTTATAGATATGTAACAATAATTCTTGTTAAAATATAATAAATTGGGAGTGGAAGTGGTAGCAGAAGTAATGCTGATGGAGGGCAGTTGTATAAAATTCTTAAAACTGACACTAGTTTAAAAAGAAACTAGGCCTTCCTGATCCTTTGGTTTTTCTTCTCATACTGATCTCAGGAATAGAGATATAAATATCATTATCACACTGATCATGCAATACTGTGATTTAATGGCATCACCTTTCTATACTTCTACCCATGAAACTCAAAGCAGCATTAATAGTAATATTATTTCAATAAAATTGTGTTTGCAACTGAGATGACTGGGGGAGCAAGATATAATAGAACATAAGAAAGTCATGAGACATTATAATTAATAGAAATGGGTTCAGTAAAGGTTCATGAACTAGCTAGCAAGATGACTGAGCCACAGACAAAACAGTTTTTAATTTAAGACAATTGTCAGTATTTGATATTAAATAATTCAGCATTAACTGTACATACTCTGAACCTTAAGATGTATCTCACTATTATAGAATCCTGGTGATTATGTTCTATTCTGTCTGTAATAATTGTGATTGAGTAGGTGATGTGCTTATTGTGAAATGCTGGACCACACTTTACTGTTACTGCACTACACTCTTTAACTCAAGGCCATTCATCATCTTATGAAAATACTTTAGAATGTTTGCCATCATTGTGGGTTATTATTTGCCTCTAGTTTATATAGGCTACTGATGCTTTCTAGCACCTAATCATTAACATAACAATGCCCTAAATGATCAATTATCATGGCCCAAATTCCCTCACTGATGAGGTACAATAATTTGGCTATAAAACTTTAAACTTTGTTCAGCTCCTGGTTATGCATTCATGGTGGTGAGACCTTACAGGTGTAGGTTTAGCCATTTCTAGGAAACATAATCTCACCACAATTTCACTGCTTCTTTGTCTCATATAATTTTTACCTACTCCCTGTCATAATAATTTTCTAAGACTTAGAAGTTGGAATTGTTTTTAAGGCATATATCACTACTTCTCCTTCTCCCCTTCATGACTTCCCTTCCCACTTTGCTCCTAATCTTCATCATTGTAATCCTTGTCTTCTCTGTTATCACCTTCTTCTACTTTCTTCTATACCTTTTACTCTCTGACTCTTCTTTTATTATTTATTTTACTTATATTTTGAGAGTTTTATATTACCCCAAATTACACTGCTGATTTATTTCACTTTCCTACTGCTTATTGGATTAGGTCTTCACTCAGGTGCAATGTCTGTCCTTTAATGCATGCAGGGCATGCTATTCATAGGCAGGCTGCACTGTAAAGTGTATGAATATGTTGTATTCAAGAAAACATGACATATTTGAGAATTGTGCAATCACTGTTGTAGGGATGACTCTGGGCTAATGATAGGTGATGACACTATGCTTATAGTGGGTTATGCCCTGTGCAGAAGTGCAGCAGGTGTCTCTACACTCAGATCTGGTGCTTAATTCAGTGCTATTTTCTAGTTAATAATATTAACTGTTCAACAAGTACCTTAAATAGTATTGCCTGGGGGCCACTCTGGAGTACCTCGTGTAAAGAATGAAATTGAGCATTTATTTTCTGATGTTTTATATTATATTTTATATATTTTTATACTTTTAAATATATTAAAATATATTTATTTATAAATTATTTATTTATTGTGTCTGTACATGACCACTCTATTCCCACTGTACATCTTTCCCCCTAGCATGCCTAGAACCTATGACCGTAACTGAATAAGAGAGGGCTGTTCACTTAGAAGGACGAGCTTGCAGTGAGTTATGAAAGTGGAACCTGAAACTTGTTGTATGCATTTACTTATAAAAACATCCCACATGCAAATTTATAGAATGCTTCCAGAAGTCAAGGGCCTGCTTAAATTCAGAGCCTTCTATAGGCTGAAGAATATTTTCAGGGTGCACTGAATTCATTCCCAAGAACATGAAATACTTTTGCATCTTTGTTTTCGTGGTGGTGGTTCCAAGCTGTGAGTTCTACAGGGATGCAGTGGGAAACCTTGGTGTGCTGGTTCTGATCTCCTGGCTCACTATTGTCCTTCGTTCACAGGTGTCCTGTCCCAGGTGCAGCTGCAGGAGTCAGGGCCTGGTGTGCTGAAGCCCTCTCAGTCACTGTCCCTCACATGCACTGTCTCTGGTTACTCCATTAGCAGTGGTTACTGGTGGAGTTGGATTCGTCAGCATCCAGGGAAAGGGCTGGAGTGGATAGCAATGATATATAAGGATGGAGATACCAGATACAACCCATCACTCAAAAGCCGTGTGACTATGACAGTAGATACATCCAAGAATCAGTTTTCCCTGGGGCTGAGCTCTGTGACTACTGAAGACACAGCTGTGTATTACTGTGCAAGAAGCACAGTGATGAAATTTTAGTGTGAGTCCAAACATAAACAAACCTCCCCATAGAAGCCAGGAGTGCATCTGTGGCAGTAGGCACTGAGTATCTATCCAGGCCTGGGTCTCAGCCAGAAGCATGTGCAGTGATGAAGAACTACCTACTTCCTATGGGCTAAAGAGTATTTTGTCCTCCAACATTTTAGCTGTCCCCGAGGGACATTACTTCCTTGCCTTTGTAGTTCTGCTTTCACATATCCTCAAGTGGCAGTAAGGTAAATAAAATACATTTATTTTTTATTAAATGTATTCATTTTTTATATCACTCCCTCCTATCCTTCCATTCTTCTTCCTACCCACCCTCCCCCCCCCAATGCTCTCCAATGTTTCTGTTTGGAAAGGGGCAGACCTCTCATGACTGTAAACAAAGCAGGGTATATCAAGGTGAGGTAACATTAAGCTTTTTCCTTTGTACTCAAGCTGGGCAAGGCAACCCAGAATGACGTTTAGGTTCCTGGAAGCCAGCCAAGGCTTTAAGAACTTACCCTGTTCTCACCACTAGGGTTATCACAAGTAGATCAGGCTACACAAATATACCTATTCATGTTAAGGGCCTAGGTCAGTCCATGCAGGCTCTCTAGCTGCTAGTATAGTTTGTAAATATCTACAAGTCCAGGTTAACTGTAGGTTCCCTTGTGATGATTTTGACACTCTTGACTCATACAGTTCTTCCTCCCTCTTTTCAACAAGATTTTTTGAGCACAGTCCTGTGTTTGCCTGTGGATTCCCGCATCTTTATTATTATTATTATTATTATTATTATTATCATTATTAGTTACTGGATAAAGGCTTTCTGATAACAATTGGGGTAGTTATAAATCTGATAACAGAGGATGACAAGTTTAGACAACCTTTTAGGGGTCTTAACTGAAGTAATTCATGTAGATTCACATGAATTTCCCTTGTACCAATTTTTTCACCTGGCTGACAAAGCCTCAAATGAAGCGGCTGCTTTTATTAATTCTCCTCTCTGTCTACACCCAACACAATCCCTCGTATTCCTATCCTACTGGCTGCAGGTTACCCAGGAGATATTTTCTAAATCCTCTTCCCCAGAAAATTAATGCATTCACATTGTTCTTTGGGCTCTCCTTGTTTCCTAGCCTCTCTGCTTTTGTAGATTGCAGCATGGTTTTCCTTTACCTTATAGCAGATATCTACTTATGAGTGAGCACATAGCATGTCTGTCTCTTTGGGTCTGTGTTACCTCATTCAAGGTGATCTTTTTCTACTTTCATTTATTCTCCAAATTTCCTAAAGACATAATTTTCAACAGCTGAGAAATACTCCATTGTGTAAGTAATTCTCATTTTCTTTGTACATTCTTTGGTTCGCAAGCATGAAGTTCTGCCTTTTATAACTAGTGCTTTTATGAGCATAGTTTGAGCAAGTGTTCTTGTGGAGTTATTGAAAGTTTTGAAAATGACCCAGTGAGATTAAGTGATTTCTTGTTTTCTGAAACACTGCCAGACTGATTTCTAAAGTGGCTGTACAAGTTTGAACTCCCACCAGCAAGGGAGAAATGTTTACCTTGCCCCATATCCTCCCCAGTCTCAACAGTCATTAGTGTGTTTTTTATCTCAGCCATTTTTACTGGTATAAAATGGAATCTCAGAAGTAATTCATTTCCATTTTTCTGATGGCTAAGAAGTAGAACTATTTCTTAATTGTATCTTGGGTATTTGAGGGTTTTTTTGTTAAGAATTCTCTATTTAGATGGGCACTTCAGTTTTAAAATGTGTTGTTTGGTGTTTTCCATTCTAGTTTCTGAGTTCTTTATATATTTTGGATATTAATTCTTTTCAGATGTGTTGTTGGTGAAGATATTTCTCATCTTTAAGGTGTTGTTATTTGTTATTTAGTTACAGTGTCACTTGACCTACAGAAGCTTTTATGTTTTGTGAGGACTTATTTATTGTTGATCTCAGTGTCTGTGCAGCTGGTGTTCTATTCAGAATGGTATATCCTGTGCTTATGTGTTTAAGGCACTTTTCTACTTTTTGTTGTATCAGGTTCAGAGTAACCGGAATTATGTTGAGGTCTTTGACCCACTGGGACTTCAGTTTTTGTAAGGTGGTAACTGGTAATATAGTTTATATTTAAAACAAATGCTCTGGAATATTATAGGACAGAGCCACCCAAAAAGTCAAGTTCAGAATATGAAAAAGTAATGAGCCATACCTTTAATCCTATCACTCTGGAGGCAGAGATCCATCTGGATCTCAGCAAGTTGAAGTTCTAAAGAACCAGACAATGGTGACATATACCCCTGATCTTAGCTCTATAAAAATTAAAGTAGAAAGTAAGATAGCTGGGTGAAAGGAGAGAAGAGAGATATTTAGAATTCCCTTCCCCCTTTCCTTTTCCAAGAAAGATGGTGAAGTGGCAGGTATTTATTGTAATACCAAATAAAATTCATAAAATAGTGGTACATGTAATATAAGTCTATCTGTATTTTTAAATGTCTTCTATTATATAATTTTGGCTTCTCAGTAAAAAATTAGGTGACCATAAGTGTGTGAATTTATGACAGTGCCTTAGATTCACTTTTATGAATGATTCATTTGTCTGCTTTATGCAAATACCATGCTGTTTTAATTACTAAAAGTCTATTGTAGGACTTGAAATTAAGAATAGTGATACCTCTCAAACTTCCTTTCCTATATAGTACTGTTTTATCTATCATGTGTCTTTTGTTTTTACTTTGCAAGTTGAGAATTGTTCTGCCCAAATTCTTCAAATAATTCCACAAAATTTGAAAAAAGAATTACTGTCAATTTCTTTTTCAAAATATAAATTTTATTTTATTTGACTTTATCATGAATATAGTCTCACTTTTTTATTCATGTATCCCTTGTTCAAGCTCCCTTCCTCGTCCTGCCAACCCCACTCAGTCTCTCTTCACCCCATCTAGTTATCTCCTACCCAGCACGGTCAGGAGGTCCCAAGGTCCCAAGGTTGCTTAGTTCAGAATCTACTCCAGGCAGATCCACTTTCCGCACCCCAACATCGATGGGGTCAGGTGTTCCTCTGGAGGAAATGTGCTCCAAGTTGCTAGTTCAAGATGTTTCAGATCCTAAGCTGTTCAGTGGTTGTGGTTTGCAGCTTGGGTAAGCTCTGCTTTTTGTTTAAAGTCCACTAATGAATGAGTACATCACCTGCTTATCTTTCTGGGTTTGTGATACCTTGCTCAGGAGGATATTGTCCAAATCCATCCATTTGCCTGCAATTTTTAGGATATCATCTTTTCTAACTGCTGAGTATTACTCCGTTGTGTAGATATCAAGTTTGTTAATCCATTCTTCATTTGAGGGGCATCTAGGTTGTTTCTGTGCTCTTGCTATTATGAATAATGCTGTTATGAACATAGTTGAGCTAATGCCTTTGGAATGTGAATGTGTATCTTTAGTGTATGTGCCCAGTAGTGGTATTGCTGGATCCTTGAGGAGATTGATTCCCAGTTTTCTGAGAAATTGCCAGACTACATTTCAGAGTGGCTAAACATGCTTATATCCCACCAATGGAGAAGTGTTACCCTTGCTCTGCAACCTCTCCAGCATAGGCTGTCATCTGTGTCTTTTATCTAAGCCAATCTAAGAGGTGTAAGGAGGTATCTCAAAGTTGTTTTGAATTGCATTTCTCTAATGGCTAACGTTGTTGAGAAGTTTTTTGAGTGTCTTTCAGCCATTTATAATTCTTCTGCTGAGAATTCTCTTTTTAATTCTGAACCCCATTTTTTGATTGGGTGATTGGGTTATTCAAGGATTTGGGCTCTAGTTGCTTGAGTTCTCTATATATTTTAGAGATCAATCCTCTGTCACTTTTTGGGTTGGTGAAGATCTTTTCCCATTCTGTAGGCTGTCATTTTGTCCTATTGATTGACAGTATCTTCGACTTTACAGAAGCTTCTTAGCTTCAGGAGATCCCACTTATTGATTGTTCGTCTTAGTGTCTGTGCCACTGGTGTTATATTTAGGAAGTGGTCACCTGTGCCATTTCGTAGAAGTGTATTTCCCACTTTCATTTCTATCAAGTTTAAAGTGGCTGAGTTTATGTTGAGGTCTTTGATCCACTTGGATTTGAGTTTTGTTCAGGGTAATAGGTGGAATCTCTTTGTATTTTTCTACTCAGTGCCCTCCAGCTATGCTAACTCCATTTGTTAAAGATGGTATCTTTTTTCCATTTTATATTTTGGGTCTCTTTGTCAAAGATCAGGTGTTCATACGTCTTTGGGTTAATGTCAGGATCTTCAGTTTGATTACATTATCCACAAGTCTGTTTTTATGGAAGTACCAGGCTGTTTTTATTACTGTAGCTCTATAGTATAACTTGAAGTTGGGGATGGTGATGTCTCCTGAGGTTCTTTTGTTGAGCAAAATTGTTTTGGCAATCCTGGCTTTCCTGTTTTTCCAAATAAAATTGAGAATTGTTCTTTCAAGATCTGTAAAAAATTGTGTTGGGATTTTTATGGGAAGTGCACTGAATTTGTAGATTGCTTTTGGTACAATTGCCATTTTTACTATGTTGATCCTACCTATCCAAGAACATGGCAGAACTTTCCATTTTCTGATATCCTCTTCAATTTCTTTCTTTAGTCATTTAAAATTTTTACCAAATAGATCTGTTACTTCTTTGTTTATAATTACTCCAAGGTATTTATTGCTTAAATTCATTGTGGTGGATTATATTTTTGATATATTGAATTTCCTAGAGAAGAAGAAATATAAACCTCATGAAACATGATATAATTTTTGACAGGTTCTTGAACTGTTTGCCAGTATTTTATTGAGTACATTTCCATTAATATTTATGGGAGAAAAAGAAATGAAATATTCTTTTTTTGTTGAGTCTTTATGTGATTTGGTTATAGGGTGTCAGAAGTCTCATAAAAGGAAATTGATTAAAATAAGGAACTAGACAAGGCAATCCTCTCTCCCCTTATCTATTCAATACAGTTCTGGAAGTTTTAGCTAAAGCAATAAGAAAATTGTCTTTAAAGGTACAGTATGTAGTAATCCTTGTAGTGTCCAAATATTTATTCAAATTTGTTTTCCATTGTTATGTGTTATTTTTGTATTATTTTGTTTCTCTATGTATTTTTCCCTACCTCCCACTCTAATTATTCTTCTCTCTCTCTCTCTCTCTCTCTCTCTCTCTCTCTCTCTCTCTCTCTCTCTCTCTCTCCCCCATCTGTCTGTGGGCATGTGTTCCTATGTATATTTATATTTATTTATTTTAGTTCATGTCAACAACAGATGTTTTCCTTTATCTTTATTATTGTGTTTTCTTTTAATTTTTTAATTATTTGTATTTTTTTAGTTTTTGTGTCCAAATTTTTAAATTATGTTTGAGTAGTATTCTGTTGCACAAATTATTATTTTTTCGTTTTTGTTTATTATGAATAAAGTCATATTTTGTCGAAGTATACCCTTATTCAAATTCACTTCCCCCTCCCATCCCTCCCAGTCACTCTCTCTTCTCCCCATCACTTTATCTCCTCCACAGCAAGGGAAGGAAGTCCCAAGGTTCCGATTTGGTTTAATTCATCATCCTTTCCTAGCAGATCTGCTTTCCTCACTGGAACATCAGTACTGGGTCAGGTGTTCCTCTGGAGGGAGTGGGATGCAAGGTACCAGCCCAGGGTGTTTCAGATCCCAAAGTGCTCAGTGTTTGTGGTTTGCAGCTTGGACATGCTTTGCTTTTCACTTTTTTTGTTTTAGAGTCTACTAATGAGTGAGTATATATATGTTTTGGGATTTGTGATACCTCACTCAGGAAGATATTCTCCAAATCCATCCATTTGCCTGCCAATGTTAGGATTTAATTTTTTCTTACTTCTGAGTAGTACTCCATTGTGTAGATGTACCAGTTTGTTAATCCATTCTTCATTTGAGGGGCATCTTGTTTGTTTCAAGATTTTTGATATTACAAATAATGCTTTGGAGTGTGAATGTGCACCTTTAGAGTATATGCCCAGTAGTGGTATTCCTGGATCCTTGAGAAGATGGATTCCCAGTATTCTGAGAAACTGACATACTTCAGTTCAGAGTGGTTGAACAAGCTTACATTCCCACCAACATTGGAGGATTGTTCCCCTTCTTCAACAACGTCTCCAGCATAGTCTATCATCTGTGTCTGTTATCTTAGTAAGGTGGTATCTCAATGTTGTTTGTATTTGCATTTCTCTGATGGCTAAAGATCTTGAGCACCTTTCAAGTGTCTTCCAGCCATTTGCAATTCTTCTGCTGAGAATTCCCTTTTAAGTTCTGAACCACAATTTTTGATTGAAATATTGAAGGTTTTGGGATGTAGTTCCTTGAGTTCTCTTTATAATTTAAAGATTAGTCCTTTGTCCCTTATAAGGTTGGCAAAAAAAATTTCCTATTCTGCTGTCATTTTACACTATTGACAGTGTCCTTGGTTTTACAGAAGCTTCTCAGTTTCAGAAGATTCCACTTATTGATTGTTGTTGTTAGTGTCTGTGCTACTGGTATTATATTTAGGAAGTGGTCACATGTACCAATTCATTGGAGAATATTTTCTACTTTTTTTCTATCAAGTTCAGTGTGGCTGTGTTTATGTTGAGGTCTCTGATCCACTTGAATTTGACTTTAGTTCAGAATGATAGGCTTGAAACTCTTAGCAGTTTTCTACATACTGCAATCCAACTTTGCTAACACCATTTGTTAAAGATACTTTCATTTTTCCATTAAATATTTTGGGTCTTTTTATCAAAGATCAGGTGTTCATATGTTTTTGTGTTAATGCCCAGATCCTCAATTCAATTCCATTGATCCACAAGTCTGTTTTTATGCCAATACCAGGCTTTTTTTTATTAATGTTGCTTTATAGTATAACTTGAAGGTGGGATCTTGATGCCTCCTTAGCTTTTTTGTTGAACAAAATTGTTTTGGCAATCCTGGCTTTCCTGTTTTTCCAAATGAAATTGTGTATGGTTCTTTCAAAGTCTGTAAAAAATTGTGTTGGGATTTTGATGGGCAGTGCATTGAATCTGTAGACTGCTTTTTGTAGAATTGTTATTTTTACTATGTTGATCCTACCTATTCAGGAACATAGGAATTCTTTCTATTTTCTGATATCCTCTTCAATATCTTTCTTAAGTGATTTAAATTTTTTGTCAAATAGATCTTTTACTTCTTTATTTAGATTACTTCAAGGTAATTAATCATATTTGCAGCTACTATGAAGGGTGATATAAAAAAATCTATTATACTGTTGTCATGAGCTAAATGTAGAAAGACATTTGATTGCAAAGGCTAAGTTAAACATACATACATATTTTAAATATTTCTTGACTTTGAAATTTGTGTCTAAGGATATGTTGCTTTAGAAAAGACTGTGTGCTTTTGCTTCCGTAGATGATAGGATGCTGTTGATTGTTTCCAGGAAAATATAATCTCACTAACCTAGACCACCTAAAAGTTTTTTGATGGGAAGAAATGGTCACACCAGCATCAAGGCTACAGACTAAGATAATCCAGCCTCAGGACCCTCAAATGATTGCCAGCACCTCTTAAACAGCAGAAAGTAGTGATAGAAATCTATGCCTAAATTCCCTAAATATTGCTTATAAATGTTTATTTGCATACAAATGGTTAATGTTTATAGTCAAGAAAAAAGGAGATGTGGCCTATGTATGGTTTTAAGAAGATAAATTATTGAATTTATTTTAAACCAAAAGTCAGATGTTAATCTCAAAATGTTTTAAATTGGTATAAATTTTGGTTAATTGATACAAATTTAATGTTAATTTTGTTTTGCTGCATTTGTTAGGTTATAACCATGCGCCTACCTGTAGGAGCTTGTGCCAAAACCTGACATAAACTGAGCCTATCCTTTAAAATCTCTAACCATGTGGAAGACACTTTTTCTCTCTTCTACTCTGTCCCCTACTCTCTTTCTATCTTCTGTCTCTCCCCAACTTCCCCTTCCTTAATAAACCTAATATGGCTCTCTTGGTGGCATACAAAGTCTTTACGCATGCAAAATACTAACAGTGTTTACTTAAAATATTATGTTATTGATGTTTATGTAACTCATTTAAAATTGTAATGTATAATTAAAATGCAGATTAAAAGTCATGTATGATAATCAAACATAGCCATGTTAGTTAGATTTTTAGGTAGACAAAGATATATTTCAATTATAAAAGTAAACTTCAAACACTTCCAAGGCATACAGAATATGGCATTTAAAATATTTTAAGAACTTTTACTCTTGTACTTCAATGTAAGTGTATAGAGTAGATTAAAAATTGCTGTTTATATGGACAAAAAGGAAACAGAGTCAAAGACTGATTCTTAGTACCAGCAGCATGTCCTTGGGTCAGCTCTGTTTGCTAGAGGCAAGCAGAGGTGCAGCTTTTTAAAGTGAGGTTTCCTGATTCAGCCCTAGAGGCAAGACACTTATCAATCTTTTAAGAGGTCCTGTTGTCAAATATTTAAATAGAGTTTATGAGTAGCTGATGGCAGTGCTTTACTTGCTGATTATATAGACCCTAAAATTTCCCAGAGAGGTAATTGTAGGTCCTAACTGCACCTTGGCTAAAAAGCTAAATTCTATGAAGCTAGACTAGGAGCTGGTGGAGACAGCCATCCATTCTAGACAAGCCTTTAATCCTGAACTACACCTTTGCAGATTAAAGGTGTGGTCAGAAACAGAAAGAAATAGAAGGACCTTGGTGGGGTCAGCCATTCTAGCCAAGCCTTTAATTCTTAGCCACATATTGGCAAATTAAAAGTATGTCTAGAAACAAAAGAAAAAAATAGAGGGAGCTGGGTGGAGTCAGCTACCCTAACCAAGCAAAAGCCCGATCAGAAAGAGATAAGACATAAGAGGTATACAGTTAAAAAACAATCTCTAAATGATTTGGAGTGTGTTTAATATTACACGTAGGTTTAAGAGAGAAAAGGAAAAAAGAATAGAAAAAGTCCTTAGAAAAGAAAAAGAATAAAAAATGTTAAGCCACATAAATATAAAAATTACAAAGAATGTCTGGATACTGTATGCTATTGTACTGTTTTTAAGTTTTTTGACTGAAAATGAAGTAGTAAAAGCTGCTAAAAGACATTTGATTATAAATGCTGTTGGATTAACCCAACCTATCTATTTTGTAAATGAGTTGACTTTAAAATTTAAATCAAAAGATGTGATACTTTAGAAAAGAGATTTTCTTTTCATTTCCACAGAAAATGAGAGGGTGTGGACTTATTCCTGATTTAAAAAAAAACTAAGGTTTGATCAAGAAAGATCCTTGAAAAGTCCCCAATGGAAATAGATGGCTCAGATGATTCAGCACCAAAGAATACCTTTGTTGCAGTTTTCTCTTATCTCTGTATCCAAAAGTACTTTATGGCTGAGATAATCCAGCCTTAGAAATTACTTCACTAAAGACTTATCTATAATCCTAAAGTTTTCTTTGGATCCCCATTGAATTAACCCCCATTCAGTAAAAAGTAGTCTAGAGAACTATGCCTGCATTCCCCAGAATAGATTATGGATGTTTGTGTTTGGTTACAGTGTTGGTTATAAGTTGTTATAGATAATGGAAAAAAAGATACTGGATTTGGGTTTCATCTTACTTTAAAACAAAAAAGAGGAAATTTACTGGAATTATGTTGGTGCATTGTAAATATATTTACCTCCTATTGAATTAATAAAAAACTGATTGTCAGGAGTCGGACAGTAAGTATGAGCAGGGCTGCCAGACTAAGAAAACTGAGAACAGGTAGAACATAGCAGAGCATAGATGCCAGAAGATGCGGAAGAAAGAAGTTAAAATGCTGCTGAGAAATGTACCAAGTGGCATGGATGAACATGATAAGAATGGGTTAGTTAAAGGGTAAAGAATTAGCAAACTATGTTCCTGGTCCATAGGCAGAGCATCCAGTGCAAAAATAATATGTGTCTGTGTGATTCCTTGGAACTTCATGTGCTTTTGTGGAAGCAAACCTTGAGGCTAAGCCTGAAAGTTTGGGCTAGAACCCTCATACAACATAGACTATAATCAAGGCTTTGAAAAGCCAAATAGTCTAGAAAGTGTGGAGTTTGCATTCATGGCAGAGTCTCTGTATCTGAACAAAATTAGCTTTCACATCAAAATCTTCAGCAATGATTTTTCAAGTGGAATGACAAGTAATTATTTTTAGGTATAACTCAAAAACCTACACTCCCCATATATAAAGAATAGGAAATGTTGTCATTATTCATGATCAACTCCAATACAACTAATTATTTAAGATAATTTTTCACATTAAAATAATTAGCTTTCTCACTCTAAACTGTCCAAACCAGGAACACCTCACTCTAATTTTACTTTCTCTGAGATCAGTTTCTTAAGTTCTACTTGATAAAAGTTCCTTTAGTCTTCTGGCTGTTAATATTTAGTACCTGTCAGTCACAAGCAGCTCCATGTTACATTCAGTCCAGCATGAAAAGAACTGCAGAAAATATGAGGAATAAGTTAGTTTTTGCCTACTTAGGTGATCAATAAATATGTGTTCAATGGTTCAGAGAGTACTATTATTATAGGGAAACAGTTATAACCCCAGGCACTCACAATAGCTAAGTCATGAGTACTTATATGTCCAGAGAACCTTATGGCATGTATTTGTATACTGTACTACCACACAAAAATACATATAATTAAAAAATATATTTATTTAAACTTTTCTTCCAATATTGTGAGATAATCCAATGTGAGAGTTCTGTAGTATATATGAGGCTTTGCTTAAAATAAAAATTTCAAAAATATTTTCCTGATGTGGATTAATAAATACTGTATTTGAAACATTACTATTCCTTGTTAAAGGTTAGTGTACTGACATATCCAAAAGATCATTTTCATTTTTCTTTTCAAGTGCATGCATTTATATAATTTATCTGAGATTTGATCTAACAGGAAAAAAAACATAGCTCAAAAAATATAGTGTTCAATGTTGATGTCCTCATGAGCAGATTTCTTTCTTCCCTTAATTCTCATTCTTGGTTTCTTTGTCGTTGGCAATGTATGTGAGCAGGGCAAATTGAATAAAGCCCACCTTTTTAATAACCAAAAATGGAAATTAAAGCCAAAATAATAAATTGTCTGTAACAATGATAAGAGAACAATTGACTGAAGGAAAGAATTAAATTATGATACTCAGAGAGAAATGGGTCCCTGTTCCTTGTAAAAGAGAAAATTGTTCTATTATCACATTGCAAATTGTTTAGACAACCTTAAGGAATAACATGGATAAAACCAAGTGCCCAAGCAATGTCACTTTTGTGGGGGGGAGGTAAATAAGTGATATTTTCAAATAAAATAGATTATTACATTGTAATTCTCATTTTTTCATGATTATCATTTTCACTGCTGCACTGTCTCTAATTATTGCATTCTCAGTAAGTGAAGCTTGAGGTGTCAAGTCTCATAGACACACCCGTAGCAAGCTGTACATGTATTTCTCACATTCCTGTGGTCTTTCACCTATTTAATTTTAGTATGGAAATTGTCAGTACTGAAACGATAGGGAATAGGAGCTTCATTGGTTATTTTTTCTAAAGTAACTTGAAGTAAGAAACAGAGGATACTTTTAGAAATGTTAAGGATAAAACATTTTATCCTTTACATCATAAAATGAAAATAAGTGAAGCCAAGAAGCCAAATAATCACTGACTGTTTTCATCTAGACCTCTGATTATAGATATGATATTTTTACTGGCACTATTAAGAAACTGAGACAAGAGGAAGAGTTAGGTCATGTGTACTTCCTTATATATTTTAAGCATTCAACAATTATTTTTATTTTAGTTACTTAATTTCTCCCAGAAGCTCAATATAATAAATCAAATGGCAAAGATTTTTTATTAATTACAGAAAAGTAGTGGGACATGTGACTTAGCAGCACTTCAAGGTCATAAGACTACGTTGAAAAAAATTGAATAAACATACGAATTCTCAATAAAACATGCTAATGTTGGCTGCTTCAGTGATAAAGCTGACCTTGAATCCTAGGAGAATTGTCCATAGATCTGCAAAGACTTTGTGAAAATTGTCTTTTCTATCACTTGCCACTGCTAAAAGAGAATTGGCTCTGCATGCAGAATATTTGGACCCAGCCCCCACCATCTATGTGGGAGAGCTGTCCTGATGGCATGGGCAAGGGAGAGGTGGCTTTGATCATTGCCTGAAGAGGTGTTAAACATGGAGGCTTGGACTGGCTAAGTCAACTACCAACCAGGCTCACATTAAGAGCTTTGAGTTGGGCCATTTCAGTATTTACCCCACCTTGGACCTGCTAGAACACGTGAAGGAATCATTTCTTTGTAATCATAGTCGTAGGATCTCCATGATTCTGGGAAATAGCAGAATAAAACAGAAAATTCTGTGAGGTACAGTATTTATGGTGTACCAAAATCCATGAGGTCTTAAACCAGACCAACAACTTGTTGCAATAAATATTTGAAAGTAATGCTGTGTGGTTTAAAGGGTATAATACATGACATAACATAACTCCTAAGGTCAATTCTACTGAGAACTCTGTGATATAGAAGCAGAAAAGATGGAGATTCGAAGTGTTTTTGTTGTTATAGTTTTGTGTCTGCTTCTGTTTTTGTTTGTAAATGCTCAAATCACTTCACATTAAATGTTAAACTACCCATTTACAGATGGGCTCTATGATTACTTCTGGAGGAAACTTTTATTAATAAAGCACTTTTCATTTTCTGCTTATGCTGGTTACTTATGCTGTGTTGTAACATGTGAGATAAATTAAATCACTTGAATGAAGGAAGATTTCATATGGCTGAGGTGTGGAAGACAGAACAGTTCATGACAGACAGCATGGCACACAGAGGCAGGAGCTGACTTCTCACACTGCCCTGCATTCAGGAAGCAGAGAATCGGTGAGAAGTAGACCTGGTCTGTAAGAACTCTCCACCTACAACTGTGACTCAATTCCTCCTGAGATTCTGCCTCAGGATTTCAGAACCTTCTCAGATACCACCATCAGCCAGAAACCAACGTTTAAACACACACCCCAATGGAAGACAGGTCACAGCCAAGTGACAAAAGCCTCAAGTGCAGCATGTCACCTAATTCCATTATAAAACTATTGCTGTAGTTTAGAGAGCTATAACAATGCATTGATGATAAAGTACCTCATTCTGCCTGCATTGTAGGAATATGAATTTATTTAAAGTAAATTTTCCTGTGTTTGGAATTGATTAAAACAAGGACAGTGAAGCACATACTATTTTCTGATATCCGGAATTTGGAGCTGAACAGTATCAAAAAGTATTCTGGAGTTTTCATCTAAGAATCACAAGACAAATCTCAATCACAATAAGCGAAAATAGAACAAATATACTGTGTTTTCTTTTATTTTCTCAGTAACCTTTCACAATGCAAAGAAGACCTTAGGCTGAAAGCCCAGGCCTAGCTAAGGAGATCCATTTCCTTTTCCCTAGAGATTTCATCAGAGCATGGATTTCCTGATGGTGCTTTCTACCTAGTATCCTTTCTAATATGTGTTTCAGGGTTTTCCAGAAAGGATACCTGTGGTAGAATGTTTTTTGTATGATATAAATAAATAATTGTTTGGACCCATGCAGGACACTGTAGAAGTGAGTAAAAAATCAGAGACAGCCAAATATAAAAGGAGGGTGGAGTTAACTCACTCTACATCAGACCCCCAAGAAAAACAAACATATAAAAATACTGGCTAGCCACGGGCTAAAAGCCACGTGGTGAGCAAATTAATAAAAATAGATTAAATTAAGATAAAAGAGCTAGCTAGTAATAGACATAAAATATGTGCCAAACAATGTTAAAATATATAAGCGTGTGATTTCATTTCTTTTGGGAGACAAAAGCCGCGAGCACACAGACCAAGTTCCAAACCACCAGCACTGCTCGCGCGCCAAGTCGCAAACCTCCCAGACCCAAATGAGTCAAAAAAAATATACTACAACAGATGGTGCCCAATGTGGGGCACCAATTATCATGGTAAAAATTCGTCGTGAGATATGTTTTAAGTGAGGTTTATTTTGAGAGAATTACTTATAAAACAGAGAAGATTTTAAGAGAAAGTGAAGGGATAAAGTTGTAACACGCTGGAGTGTTTTTAAGGAAACTTTTTTATACACGTGCCATTGGCCTGGAACTCTGTGGCTGCGAACCAGACACCCCGCCCCATCACGAGAGCTTTTGGCCCTGTTCGAGAGAACGCCTGTTTTTTGTCTCTTTTTAGGTGCTATCTGAAGTTTGATTTTGTAGACTACATTTTTTTTGGCTTTTGATTTCCCGCTACAGATACCAGGCATGACATCCATGAGATGTGTGACCGATAGTGATATAAGCTCTGGACTACAATGAATGAGCTTTAACCCATAATTGCCTTTCTACACAGGAAAATCTTCTAGAGGATCCTCTCTTGTGTCATGTTCAATTAAACTTGTTATTTGTTGATATACTGATTTTTTTCCAGAAAAATCTTCCAAGATGTCTTTTTTCAGTATTGTTTTTAGACAGAATGACACATAATTTTTATAGTTCATAAATAATTTTTAGTATTTCAAAAAAGTCAGCAGTTATATGGATAGAGGTAGAATCCTACCATTTGACAATGGCACTCAAGGCTGTTCTCAGTTTTGTTTATTACTGAAAGATTTTGTTCTCTGGCCACAGGAGGCTTGCAATGACACATTCCTTGTTACAGTGTGTTTATCTGTCAGTGTTTGCTATGGACACATACTCAGATTTGCAGCAAATTCATTGGTTTGCATACTGAAGTTTTCCCTATGATCCCTTTAAATACCCCTATCAAAATTCTCTTTCTCCATCTTTATGTCAGGTAACATATGGCTGTCTATATGTTAGGTTAGGTGAATTTTATTTCCCAAAATTTAGATAATCATCATAACAGGGTCACTTAGTAAATTTTTATAAAAAGCCTTAAAAAAGTTTATTTTTATAAAGTAATGGCATTTTCAAAAAACTTTGTTTTTGCTTTTCCAGTTCTCAAGATTCCTACCTACTCATCTCAGTTCTCACTATACCCAATTTTCTTAAAAAAAAAAAAAAACAGTATTAAACCTGTGATTTTCCCCTCTTGCCTTTCACTTAAGGTGTCTTTTGCTGCCTTGATTTCTATTCTAGTTCCCAATTCTATAAAACAGAAGCCAGAAAACCAAACACAGACAATCTCAAACTCATAATCTAGATTTTCCAGCAGGCACTTCTTGCCCTTCCCAATATCCATTATGTTGTGTGATATAAGCTTTTTAGTTTCTCTCAAGTTCTTCCAAGTGTCAGAAAACACAAAGGAAAGGGAGATAAAAAGATTGTAAGGGGTGTAACTTGGGGAAGGACCCTGTGGAATTCTGTCTTCTGTACGTGACATGACTATAGATATCACATTCATGAACTCATCATAGTTGTTCATATCTGTATCACCATAACTAGGGTCAAGCCAGAAAATACCTTGCTACATATAGAGATGATGATTTTTGAGTACCTCATCTTACCAAAGAGCAGTGAAAAAGAATTTTTTTGGACAAAAGATAGAGTCATCTTCTTTTGAGTGTGTGGTCACTGGTATGTTTCTTATGTTGCAGTGTTTGGATTCACAAACATTCACATATAGGCAGCATTAACTGGGCTTAAGTAAGTAATAGGATTCATTTACTTATTTCCTAAGAAGAACCTCATGTTTCAGAATATGTGAGTGAAGATGGATGAAAAAATGTGATATAAATGTTCTGATTTATTATATGCATGTAGAGAATTCCACAATAAAATAAAATATTAAACAGATGATGAATGAACAGTTTATGACAATAAATTCAGAAGGCAAATGCTTAAGTAGACGGCTAAATATCAAATAACTGGGTGGACAAGCAAGCAAAGTAATAAAAAAATTGAAGATTTGCCAAGATTGACACAAAGTTACAATATAGAGGCATAATAATAAAACAAGCAAGTCAGGCAATGCAGATCACAGAGTATCTGATGGTGATGAATAATGCTGTTGGGGTGCAGAGAAAATACAATCTGGGTGGGTTATACCAGGTCAGTAACTGGGAACCACAGCCATGCAGTGTGAAATGATCTGTCAGGTAGCAAGCTGGGTTGGGTGATGAAAATAGAGCTGAACACAAAGAAGAGGTGACGATTAATAGATGACTGGTGACTAGGTTTGAAAAGTAGAATTGTGAGGAACCAAGAAGATAAAAATATACTACATGAAATTTCTAGCCACAGGAAGCAAATGAAGGGTCTCTTACAGGTAGAAACATAGTTTTAGAGACTTCTAAAAGATAGATGCTGAGACACAAGTTAAATAATCCAGGGTTCAGTGGCAAGTGGAGATCTGGGTTATTCATTCAGGGAAATGTGCTGTGTTTTGAAGGTAAACTATCACACATTATATTTGTTTTCCTGCTACACGTGATAACTGAAAGATTCGTGATTGACTAAGAGTATAATCTGGGAACTCATGTATAAAGCATGACCAGAAAAAGAACAAAAGTGGATATACAAAAAATGAATAGACATATCTGGATTATCCACTCTGAAGGATGTTGAGTAGATACAGAGTTTGGGGCCTGCCCCTGCCCCTGAGTCTCCCAGGCCTATAAGACAATTGGAAGGTCTCTAGCATGTAGAAGTTGCAATATCAATAATTTTTGTTTTATGTTTATGTTAACATAATTTAATTAGTAGACATTGGTTTACCAAAAGATGTTGCATACAAGAAATTCCAAATATTGAAGACACAGGTAGGCTGCAAGTGAGAGCCCAAAGAAAATAACTTCATGACTATAAGAAACAGAGATACCAGAAAAGTCTCCAATCGAAATATCAAATCAAATTGTGTCCATTAAGAAAACACAAGTAATAAATGAAGGATGGGTGAACTCATCAGGGATACAGAAACACTGTTGTTACATATGCTCCAAATTAGCTAGCATTATCATGAGGTGACATTCACAGGAATTTCATAGAAACAATGAATCTTTTCCTTTCTTACAGAGCAGTGTTTTTCTAGGTTTCCTCATTTTTACTCATAGACAAGTACCATGTGGGTCACTTATAGTTGTGTGGTCAGTGATTAGTTCCTTATTCTTTATGGTGATCCTTAGCACAAAGCAAAGAGTTTTCATTTTTCCAGCATACCATTCTTAAAATTTTAGACATTATTTAGCCTGCTCTGCCTTCAGAAGGTTAGTTCAGATAACATATCCAACATAACCCTCATTCCTAACATGCTACTTCTTTTCATGAGGTGTTATGAACAGCTGACTTTCTCATCCTTCATTAATGCAACAATCATTAATAACCTGGGAATTTATGAGCTGCTTTCTCATAAACTATCTTCTAGATGACTGATAAGATGACCTCACTGATTCCAAAAAAGCTAAGTTGTTCCTTAAGTTTAAATCTGACCATCCTAAAAACACTTGTGGAATTTTCAGAGATGTACACATGCATTGAGGACATAATACCATGTTCTACTCTCATTGCATGGAGGTTGACTCACTGTAAACATTTCTATGCTGTGCTTTGCTCATGTCCACAGTGTGACTCATATTCTTTCTTGTTTATAAGGGATTAAAAAACCTGACAAAAGTAAAGAACTGTGAGTATACACTTTTATTTCCACTAAAAAACACAAAACAAATGTCAGCCACCTCAAGGGGAAACTAGAAACCTCCTATGTTCACTTTTATCAGTTCAGGAACCTCCCCCAATGCAAAGTAGTCATCAGGCTCAGATTGAAAGTCCAGGCATAGCTGAGAAGCCCCATCTCTTTCTCAATAGAGCCTCCAACACAGCATGGCTGTCAGGGTACTGCTCCTCTACCTAATGACATTTCCAAATGGTAAGTGCTTCAGAATTTAAGGAAAGGGAACCAAGCATGTCACCTATGGGATGCATGACTGATGGTGATGTTGCTATTCACAGGTGCCCTGTCCCAGGTGCAATTGAAGGAGTCAGGACCTGGCTTGGTGCAGCCCTCACAGACCCTCTCTCTCACCTTCACTGTCTCTGGGTTCTCATTAAGCAGCTATGGTGTAAGCTGGATCCGCCAGCCTCCAGGAAAGGGTCTGGAGTGGATGGGAATAATATGGGGTAGTGGAAGCACAGATTATAATTCAGCCCTCAAATCCAGAATCAACATCAGCAAGGACAACTCCAAGAACCAACTTTTCTTAAAATTGAACAATCTGCAAACTGAAGACACAGCCATGTATTACTGTGCCAAAAACACAATGAGGGAACTCCTGTATGAACCTGCACATAAACCTGACTGCAGGGACACTCAGAAACAGGAGGTGGTGCTGTGGACTAACAGGGACTCCCCAGCACCAGTAGGAGTCACTTCAGAACCTAGAAAATATTGAACTATGCTTCATGAAGGCATGTCTTATTGTTGGAATTTCTATTTTTTATATTAATATAAATTTTCTAGAGGCCCCTTCCCATGATTATTTTTAACTTCCTATTCATTTACACATCAGAACAAACAGATTTCATTTATCATAAATTGTCTAAGTTATTTTGGTTTATTCTTATTATCAAACAAATCAGCATATAAATTTAGATGTACCATATATCTGCATTTCAGTATATATACATATACATATATATTTCATCAGGAGATAGCATTTTATTTTACAATTAAATACACTTTAAATCAATTCCTTTAATACTTCATAATATAAAACCATTTGCATATTTTCTTGTCTTTAAAATATATTGTGTCTGGGCCAATATTTTACACCATGTGCACTATTGTTCTTAGAGTAGTTACTACAACAGTCTCTATTTATTTCAGATTTTCTGTGCTGTTTATATTTGAGATTTGAGATTTAAAGTGTTTTATTTTACCAAAAAGATTTGGGAGCTCAGAAAGGCAGGGCAAGCACCCAAGTGTTTGCTCCTCCAATTTTGTCCCAGGAAGAAACCTTTCTCTTACTGTCTCTAACATAACTCCTCCAACTTGATGTTCCTCCCTTCTACTTCCTGTGTATGTTTCTCTCTGTTGCTCTGACTTCCTCTTACTCTATATGGATTTTTACATTAAGTAAATGTTTACTCTGTGCCTTTATCAGTGGTGGATTTTATTTAATTGTGATCACAATATTCAAGCAGATAACTCTTGGATTAGAGGTGTGTGCTACAGTTGAGCCACAGCATAGCTTGAGTCATTTCTCCCCACAACCTCAAGACAAAGTCAAATGTTCCTCTAGGGGGAGTGGGATCCAAGGAGTCAGTCCCAGGTGTTTCTGATCTCAAGTTGTTCAGTGGTTATGGTTTGCAGCTTGGGCATGCTTTGCTTTGTTTGTTTGTTTGTTTGTTTGTTTGTTTGTTTAGAACCAACTAATGAGTGAGTACATCCCCTGCTTATCTTTCTGGGTTTGTGATACCTCACTCAGGAGGATATTCTCCAAATTCATCCATTTGTCAGCAAATTTTAGTATATCATCTTTTCTTACTGCTGAGTAGTACTCCATTGTGTAGATGTACCACAGTTTGTTAATCCATTCTTCAGTTGAGGGACATCTAAGTTGTATTGTGGTAAAAACTTGTTGTGAGATATGTTTTAAATGGGGTATATTTTGTGAAATTATTTATAAAATAGAGAAGGTTTTAAGAGAAAATTAAGGGATAATGTTGTAGCGCGCCGGAGTGTTTTTAAGGAAAACTTTTTATTTTTATGTCGCACGTCTGAACTTTTGAGCCACTGGCCCGAATTGTGTATTTTGGAAGTCATGTCAATAGTCTGAAAACTTGTGTAACTGGTCGAGAACTCTCGTGAGAAAATGTCGGCTTTTTGTCTTAGTCCTCTCTTTTGGAGGTCTATTTTTGGAATCTTTTTTAGTTAACCACGACCCGCTCATCTACAGTCTTCTGGCACGATCATTTACATGTATAGTTTCTGATTTCCCGCTACAAGGTTGTTTCCAGGTTCTTACTATTACAAATAATGCTGTTATGAACATAGTTGAGCTAATGTCTTTGGAGTGTGAATGTGCCTCTTTAGGGTATATACCCAGAAGTGGTATTGCTGGGTCATTGGGGAGATTGATTCTCAATTTTCTGAGAAACCGCCATACTGCATTCCAAAGTGGCTGAACAAGCTACACTCCCAACAACAATGGAGGAGTGTTTCCCTTGCTCTGCATCCTCTCCAGCATAGTCTGTCCTCTGTGTCTTTTATCTTAGCCAATTTAGCAGGTGTCAGGTGGTATCTCAAAGTTGTTTTCATTTGCATTTCTCTGATGGCTAAAGATAATGAGCACTTTTTCAGGTGCCTTTCAACCATTCGTAATTCTTCTGCTGAGAATTCCCTTTTTAGATCTGAATCCCATTTTTTGATTGGGTTATTCAAGGTTTTGGGCTCTAGATTCATGAATTCTTTATATATCTTAGAGATCAGTCCTCTATCACTTGTAGGGTTGGTGAAAATCTTTTTACATTTTGTAGGCTGCGGTTTTGTCTTATTGACAGTGTCCTTGGCTTTATAGAAGCTTCTCAGCTTCAAGAGATCCCACTTATTGATTGTTTATTCTAGTGTCTGTGCCACTGGTATTATATTTAGGAAGTGGTCGCCTGTGACAATTCATAGAAGTGTATTTCTAACTTTCTTTTCTATCAAGTTCAAAGTGGCTGGGTTTATGTTGAGGTCTTTGATCCACTTGGATTTGAATTTTGTGCAGGGTGACAGGCTTGGATCTATTTGCATTTTTCTACACACTTCCTTCCAGTTATGCCAACACCATTTGTTAAATATACTATCTTTTTTCCATTGAATAATTTGGGCCTCTTTGTGGAAAATCAGGTGTTTAAAGGTTTTTGGTTTAATATCTGGATCCTCAATTCTATTCCATTGATCCACAGTCTGTTTTTATGCCTGTACCAGGCTGTTTTTATTACTGTAGCTCTATAGTATAACTTGGAGTCAGGGATGGTGATGCCTCCTGAGGTACTTTTGTTGATCAAAATTATTTTGGCAATCTTGGCTTTCCTGTTATTCCAAATGAAATTGAGTATTGTTTTTCAAGTTTCAAAAAATATTATGTTGGGATTTTGATGGGCAGTGCATTGAATCTGTAGATTGCTTTTGGTACAATTGCCATTTTTACATGTTGATCCTACCTACCCAGGAACATGGGAGAGCTTCCCATTTTCTGATATCCTCTTCAATTTCTTTCTTCAGTGATTTAAAATGTTGGTTATAGTTTCTTCAAGGTATTTAATACTATTTGCAGCTTTTATGAAGGGTAATGTTTCCCTTATTTCTTTTTCAGCCCTTCTATCTTTAGTGTATACAGGGTCTACTGATTTGTTTGAGTTAATCTTGTATCCTGCTACATTGCTGAAGGTGTTTATCAGCTGTAGCAGTTCCTTGGAAGAATTTTGTTGGTCACATATATACAATCATATTATCTTTAAATAGAGATAGCTTCACATCTTCTTTTCCAATTTGTATCCCCTTAATCTCCTTTATTTCTCTCATTGCTTTAGCTAAAACTTCAAGAATTATATTGAATATATAAGGGGAGAGAGGGCATCCTTGTGTAGGTCCTGATTTGAGTGGGAATGCTTTGAGTTTTTCTTCATTAAGTTTGATGCTCTCTGTCAGCTTCTTGTAAATGGCCTTTATTATATTTAGGTAATCTCCCTGTATTCCTGACCTCTCCAGGGCTTTTATCGTAAAGGTGTGTTGGATTTTGTCAAAGGTTTTTTTCAGCATCTAAGGATATGATCATGTGGTTTTGTTCCTTTAGTTTGTTTATATGATGGATAATATTTACGGTTCTTCCTATGTTAAACCAGCCCTGCATTTCTAGGATGAAGCCTACTTGGTCGTGGTGGATATTTTTTATATATTGTTGTATATAGTTTGTCAACATTTTGTTAAAATTTTAGCATCATGGGAGAAATTGGACTGTAATTCTCCTTCTTTATTGCGTCTTTGAGTGGCTTGAGTGTTAGGGTAATTGTGGCCTCATTAAAGGAATTTGGCAATATTTCTTCAGTTTCTACTGTGTGAAATAGTTTGAAGAGTAATGGTAGCAATTATTCTTTTAATGTCTGGTAGAATCCTGCACTGAAACCATTTTGACCTGGGCTTTTATTTTTGGGGAGGCTTTTAATATCAGCTTCAATTTCTCTTATGGTTATAGGTCTGTTTAGGTAATTAATCTGTTCTTCATTTAATTTTGGTAAATGGTACCTGTCCAGAAAGCTGTCCATTTCTTCTAGTTTTTCCATTTTTGTGGAATACAAAATTTCAAAGTATGATCTGATAATTTTCTGGATTTCCTGGGGGTCATTTGTTATGTTGTTTTGTCCCCCTTTTTATTTCTGATTTTGTTGATTTGGACACTCTGTCTCTGCTTTTTCATTAGTTTAGATAAGGGCTTATTGATCTTGTTGACTTTCTCAAAAACAAACTCTTGGATTCATTGATTCTTTGTATTATTATTTTTGTTTCAATTGTATTGATTTCAGCTCTAAGTTTGATTATTTCATGCTGTCTACTCCTAGGTGAGTTTGCTTCTAATTGTTCTAAGGCTTTCAGCTGAGCTGTTAGCTCTCTAATGTGGGATTTCTCTAGGTTTTTCATTTATAGTGCTATGAATTTTCCTCTTAAGACTGATTTTATTGACTTACACAAGTTTGGGTATGTTGTGGATTCATTTTCATTAAATTCTAGGAAGACTTTGATTTATCTCTTAATTTCTTCCTTGACCTAGAGGTGGCTCAGTTGAGTGATGTTTAGTTTCCATGTGTTGGTAGGCTTTCTTTGATTTTTGATGTTGTTGAACTCTATCTTTAGGCCCTGGTGGTCTGATATGTTAAAAGAGATTATTTTCATTTTTTGTATCTGTTGATATTTGCTTTATGACCAATTATGTGGTCAATTTTAGAGAAAATTCCCTGAGGAGCTGAGAAATATGTATATTACTATACATTTGGGTGGAAGCTTCTGGAAGTATCTATTAAATCCATTTGCATCATAACCTCTTTTAGACTCCTTATTTCTCTGTTGAGCCTCTGTCTGGTTGACCTATCCAGCAGTGAAAGTGGCGTATTGAAACCTCCCACTATTAGGATGTGAGAATTGATGTGGGATTCGAGTTTTAGCAGTATTTCTTCTACATAGGTATTTGCCCCTATATTAGGGGCATAAATATTCAGTATTGAAATCTCCTGTTGACCAATTTTTCCTGTAATGAATTAATGATAATCTTGGTCCCTTTTAATTACTTTTAGCTTAAAGTCTACTTTGTTAGATATTAGGATGGCAACCCCAGCATGTTTCTTAAGACCATTTGCCTGGAAAATCTTTTCCCAATGCTTTACTGTGAGCCTGTGTCTGTGTCTTTGGCCCTGAACTCCCTATACTTAATTGCACATGGATTCATTAACACAAGATGCTAGCTTAATATTTATAGTTTGTGATACAAGTAAAATATAATTAGCCAACTCCCACTTGCAGGTTTAAAAAGCAAACATTTACTCTTAAGCGCTTTGCAACAAGGCCAGAACAGCTAGAAGTTCCTGCTTCTTATGAAAATTGAGACTTAGCTTCTCTTTGTCTCACAGCAAAAAAAAAATTAGAGGGCTGTAGAGATTGTTCTTTCAGAGAACCTGAATTTGATTCCCAGTATCCACATGGCATCTAACAACTGTCTGTAATTCCAAGTCTTGACACCCATACACAGTTATACTTGCATGTAAAACACCAATTCACATAAATTAAAAATAAAAAATATTAACAACCTCCTAGACAAAGTGTTATGACAGAAAAGCAGTACACTTTCTTCCATTGCTTACTCACTAGGCAAAGGAGAACACTTACACAGACATCAAAAAAGTAGTTTAGAAGGAGATTTTATGGAAACATCATAAAACTTTTATTTGTTCATGTTTGGTTTTGCTAATCAATAAATTTTTAATCCTTTTTTCAACCACAATTATGAATATAGTTGGAACATGTGATTTCCTCACTTTTGATTGTTTTGTTGATTTAGCCTTTAGCTAACCCCTATCATAAAAAAAAATTAACTAGGTACTCCCACTTTGTGTTATAAATAGAAATTGAGTTACTGCCTGTTTGTGAATTTTATTACTCTTCTCTATGACCCTGAGAAATTCAAGCACTGCATTGCCTTGCCAAAGATTAATTGCCTGAATGAGTATATAAGACTTGGCCTTTTCTGTTGTAGTTGTCCTGCTAATAAGAGTCTTATCAATAAAGAAGATTAACTAGAGAGCATAGTATATTTCTTGATATCCTGTAGTGTTTCCTCCCTCATAGAAGTGTATCTCTTGGACCCTGAGAGAAAGCATTGTTGGGCTTCTTCCTCCCAGGCTTTTGTTAAAGGTTTGGCCATGTCTGGGTGACTCCCTACTCTACATGCTTCCTTATTCCAGACAAAATCTGGAGTCCCTGATCCACATGCCAAAACAATCAAAGGGAATCACATGTCCCCCTTAAAAAGGCAGGTCTGTTTCCTCACATGTAAATCCGTTTTTCTGTTCTAGGCTAAATTCGCTTCGGAGCTCTGGGAACTTACTGCTTTCTCTCACCCAAGCCTCAGCTTGCTGAGGAAGAAGTGTGGTCTATATGAGACCTCTCCAAGGTTATCATGTCATACTTTTGACAATGTAGAGGTTGTATCAATAGGTTGTTGATATCACTTGATCCTTCTTGTCATTTTGCATCCTGTTTCAGGTGCAGCTGAAAAGTCAGGACCTGTTCTTGTGAAGTCCTCGCAGTCATTGTCCCTTGTCTGCAATATTGCTGGTTATTCTATCACTGAGAGATTCTCCTGGTACTGGATTTTTTTAGCATCCAGTGAACAAACTAGAGTGGATAAGGTACATAAGTAGTGGTGGCAGGTCAAACTACATCTCTTCCCTCAAAATCATAATGTTCAACACTGAGACACATTGAGGAATCAGTTCATCATTTAGCTGAACTCTATGACCACTAAGGACACAACCATGAATTACCATAAGGGAGAGACACAATGAAGGGACTTCAGTTTGAGCCCAAACACAAAGTTCTATGGAAAAGCAAATATGACAAGCAGGTGGAGCTAAACAGAAATGAAGCAAGGACTCATTCATAGCAAAAAAAAATTGAAATGCTTTTTCTGCTTCTGTTTCTGTCTTTCAGGTTGTCAAACTGTGGGACTTCAAGATCAACTCTCACTATATTAGTAGTAATAATGTGTTCTTTAACAATGATGCATGTCTATCCTTCTCTTTTGTCTCAAGACAGGACTAACAGTGTTACATCTTTAAAAAAATTAACTTGTAACTCAACAGTCCTCACCCTGTCATTAGGAGTCACATCTAAATCTAATAAAAACAATAAAGATAATACTCTTCACTATAAATGCACTCCACTATGAGATAACTCAGGAAGTCAATAGGTTGCAGTGAATTTCTAGAAAATGTGACCAATTTTAATATGGTTGGCCACAAGTTACTGTAGCTGTGTCACCCCCACCAGAAGAAGACATTCTGCCTAATCTGCACATGACATGGATAGTGTCAATTATGGCACACCATAATGGCCTCTTGTTTATAGACACCACTGGAGCTTTCAAACAGCCTATAATGCATAGGTTACTACTCACAATAAGAAATATTCAGACTCAGGTAAGAATTCTGATTAGGTGAACAAACACAACTATGAGGTTTTTGTGTCCAGAGAATAAACCTTGATAGCCATATTTTGTGTTTCAAGGGAATGTCTAAAGTTGCCCAAAATTATTGAGTAAGGGATCTCAGCATACAATTTCTCCAAGATAATGTAAAAGCTATGAAAATATTTTTGTGATCTTCTTTCCTAAGATTTTAGAAACCCAATAACAACACAGACAAACCCAAAATGTGACATATTGAGCATATCTAAAAAATATTCTATTCCTTACAGCAATATGAACAAAGGGAACTGAGCACTCAAAGAACATGGTGCCTGCCCATCAGAGCTTGCACAGGATGGCATTCTTCTCAGTGTTGAGATTTGTGTCCATCACTGCTGCAACTCACAGTAGAAAAAAGCAAGCACAGGGGAATAAGGGACCCAACATATTGGGTGTTAGGAACCAGATATTGTAAGAATTATTTATTCACAATTGCTCATATAAAGAATTAATATTTATTAAGGGATTATAGAAACATTTATTAGTATAAAATTGAACTTTAAAGCAATATTTGGAGACTTGATTGTTTTGTATAGTGACAGTACCAATCTTTTCTCTGAGAATGCAAGGACAAAGAGGAAACAAGGGCAGCATGCCACCTGGTCCTCAGTGAGGGCTGGCCACACCCAAACCAGTGTCCTGAGACCCCAAAACTATGACTCTATGTCCCCCTCAATAACACCGGGACCCCACCACAAATCACATGTTCTAAACTTTTATGAGTTGCTCTTCACAAGTTAGATTTTCCAGATGAGTAATAAAAATAAGATTATCTCAACTGACACAAAGAGAAATGACTCCTAGTTGTTCCTTAATCCAGATTTCACATTACTAACAGCCCAAAGTGCATTATATAACTAAATATCAATCCTCTACTGAAATTTACCAGGATATATAAGTGCATTGAAAATGCATATTTACTTCTCCATGTACAACATAAAAGTGAATTCAATGTTTTCCATCAAAGGCCTGCTCAGTTTGATTCAAACTATTTCTTGTTTATCAGAAATTGAAAGTCCAGAGTGATCCAAAAGAAAGTTGCTGAGACTGCATCTTCATTTGCACTAAGAAGAATAAAACAAATCCCAGTCACCTGCTGGGGTGGAGGGAGGGACCAAAAACTTTGCCCAGTATTTCCTTTTCATTTAATTCCCTCAGGAACCTCCCCCAATGAAAGCAGCCTAAGGGCTCAGGCTAAAATACCAGGCCTATCTCAGAAGCCCCATCTCCTTCTCACTATAGGTTCCAGCAGAGCATGGCTGTCCTGCTGATGCTCCTCTGCCTGGTGACCTTTCCAAGATGTAAGTATTTCAGGGTTTCAGGAGAGTAACCCAGGCATGTTGGGATGTAGGACTGATGGTAATGTTGCTTGTCCCCAGGTGCCCTGTTCCAGGTGCAGCTGAAAGAATCAGGACCAGGCCTGGTGCAGCCCTCACAGACCCTGTCTCTCACTTGCACTGTCTCTGGGTTCTCATTAACTGACTATGGTGTAAGCTGGGTCCAGCAGCCTCCTGGAAAAGATCTGGAATGGATAGGAGCAATATGGAAAAGTGGAGGCACAAATTATAATTCAGCTCTTCAATCTTGACTCACCATCAGCAGGAACACCTCTAAGAGCCAAGTTTTCTTAAAATTGAACAGTCTTCAAACTGAGGACACAGCCATGTATTACTGTGCCAGAGACACAGTGAGGGAACTCCTGTGTGAACCTGCATAAATACTTCCCTACAGAGGCACTGACCAGCACGGGGCAGAGGGGACCAATGGCAATTACCAGGACCTGAATGGGGTTGATTTAGAAGCTAAGTTCTGGACTATATAGCTCATGATAGTGTTTTTATAGCAGAAACTGTGGTTTCCTCTTCTATCCAAGAATAACCTCCAGACACTATTTCCACTGTCATATTCTATTTAACATTCTATGTGTTAAGACATTAGAACATTTTTTTCCCATGAATCCTCTCAGATATCCAGTTCCTTCTTGTTATCCTAAGGAATGGCATATTCAAAATACAGTGTTATATATTCCATATACACATATATTTATATGTATTTTCTTACATATACAAATCTTTCAAAAGGAGTCGACCATTCTAACACTTTTGACTGTTAAGTTCACTAAGTCAGCTTGGGAATTTTGAGAAATCTGCAATTCATCCTCTTTACTGTTGCACATGTGATAGAGAAAACACAGCTTCCCTAAATTAATGACATTTTCTCAACACATCTCTAAAACCATAATACCTACAATTTTCTCCTCCTACACTAAAAAAATCATAAAAATATTTATTTATTATTTTTGACAGATTCTATTTTACACATATGTATCTTTGTAAAAATTAGCTTTCACATCAAAAAGTAGGAAGCAATGATTCTTCTATGTGTTGAATGATAAGTTTTTGTTTAGGGGGTTAACACCTAAAATCTACTCTCTCTCTCTCTCTCTATATATATATATATATATATATATATATATATATATATATACACATATATATGTATATATATATATAAAACAGGGTATGTTATCATTATCTGTGTTCATCATCCACACAGCTCGTTATTTGATATAACTCCTCCTCACCATCTAATTTATCTTTGTTCTTTACAATGTACAAACCATGGATACTCAGCCATAACTGCTCATTCACATGCTGGATAAGCAACTGAAGTTTTATATACAGATTCTCTCTCTCACACACACACACACACAATTAACAGCTTAGAACCACTTCTAAGTTCAGAAGACTTCGTACACTCTGCTTGTTTCCATGTGCACTAAACTACCCATACAGAAACATATAAACACAATCAAAATGTAGTATTTCTTTAATTAATTTCTCATCAAATACTAAAAGGCATTTTATATAGGATTTCTTGTGTAGTATATTTGAAGTATTGATTCAAATGTTAATATTTAGAATATATTTCTCCTTTTGATTAATAAATACCTTGCTTGAAACATTACTACTGTTTGTTAAAGGTTTGGACAGTATATGATCCAAAAGATCACCTTTTTTTCCTCAATATCAACTTATCTCAATCACTTATTTAAGTCTGTAAGATAACAGATATCTCAGGTAACAAAGAGTTGAGAGGTGATGTCCTTCTGAAAAGATAACTCTTTGTTCTCCTTCTCTGATTAAACTCTTTTATCTTGACCAATCTATGTAAGGATAAAATTTTGCATAAATACAACAACTCTACCACCATACATGGAAATTAAAGTCAAAAGAATAAATTTAATTTACATCTAAGATCATGAATGTCATTTACCAATAGGAAGAACGGAAACAGTGTTTTGTTGGGGAGGAATGGGTTCCTGTCCTCTTACCATGAGAACATGATATTAGCAAATATTGTGAAGGTCTCTCAGAGAATTACACACAAAAGAGCACCTGTGGTAATAAACATAATCTGTAATATCAGAGGAAAGTTACTAACAAAACCAAGCCATGAAGGTCAGGGATTGATGACCCAAACCTTCAATCCTAGATTTTAGAATGTGGAAAAAGAAGGTAAAAGTAGCTGGGTGGGGTAAGAGGAGGGCAATTTTCAGCTTTCCAGGAGACTTTCATACTGGGCTAAGAAGAGAGAGGTTTAGAATCAGAATTTTATGGAGTGAGGCCTGAGGAGTTGGTGGGTAAGAAGTGTATACAGTTTGTTTCTCTATTTCTCTGATATTTAAGGTTTTTCCCAATATTTGGTTTTGAATTTTTATTATATGTCAAATAGAAGATGTACAATATATGGCACTCAACTTTTGGGGCATAAAATTGCAAAAAAAAGCTGCTTGCCACCTGAAGTTATATGTGGGTGTGGACACTACCCAGATGGTTAGGTTTTCTGTCTAGAATTAGCTTACAGCCTTAGGTAGATCTTGCCACACATCTTTCTTCTCCATGATTATCTGGGTAAATTTTTAGTACAGCAGCTTCCTTCTCCTGGTGGATTGTGATTTTTTTCTTAGAGTTCTCCCCCATTCTTGTGTGACTGTTATACTAGGTAGTAGCTCCACTTCAAAGGCATCTGAATTGTCTTTGACAACAAGTTTGATGAGTCAATTGGGATTTTTTTTAACAGGGAATTATTTTAAGAAAGAGAAAGAAATTGTCCTGTCTTAAAAATGAGAAAGGGTATTATGATGGAAGGAACTATTATCTCTTTACAATTGTTCTGGACTTTTTAAAAATTGGAACCATTAAAGAAAAAGATAATGTAGATAGTATTATCATAATGTCTCTTATAAAAAGTATTTGTTTGATCATTCTTGTTTTAGCCTTAAAAATGGTTTCTATGTGTGACAAGTCAGTTGATATATGTGTCAAATTGGTTGATATGAGTGTCAAAATACAAATATTAGTAAACCTTGTTAAGACACAAGATGACGCTTAGGACAGAACATGCAGAGTAAAAATTGTTTCCTTCCATATCCAGGTAAGCTGACAATGGTAGTCCTGTCTTTATGTGATAAACAGTCCCTTTACAAGAAGTTTCCTGAAAGGGAGAACAAATAGATAATAACTCTTCTGTTAATATATTATGGTACACTGGCCAGTGTGTTTTTGGTGATTAAATATAATCCTGTGAATCGCATTAATTCACTTACTGAGTGTTCATTTATGGCATCCCTCCATTGGGTCTTGGGAGCTCTCCACGACCTCGTGGGGCTCCTCGCGGTCCACTCTGCCCAGAGCCTCGCTTGAAATTCTGCTGATATCCATCCCGCTGATAGCCAGAATAGTCCTGGGGAGCACTGAACTGAGACTGTGTATAGCTACTGTTTGGGGTGTGCGAGACTGAAGGGCGATAACCATCATATCCTCCTCTAAATCCATTGGCAGGGCCCCTGTATCTATTCATCAAGCCTCTGGCACCATGTGACCCTCCTCAGGACACACCACACATGTTGTAATGAGGCTGACTGCTATGAGGAAATCCAGTATTCTGCTGGGGGCAGGGGGAAGCTGCTGGTGTTTATCAGGTGTAGAAAATAATTTCATGGCATTTATAAATCAAAAGATAAAATAAGTTCTTTAGTACTGAATTTGAGCTCTGAGGTGAATGTGGAGAATGTCCTGTTTCAGGCTAATACATATAATGTAGTGCAGAATTTCAAAAAAAAAAAAAAGAAAGAAAGAAAGAAAGAAAGAAAGAAAGAAAGAAAGAAAGAAAGAAAGAAAACCTTGTTAAACAGATCATAGAAATATTCAAACCCCAAGAGAGGACTTAAAGGAGAATTATCCTCCACATTACCATATAAGATTATGGAGAAATAGCCTAAGGTTTTCAAGCAGCCAAGCTACATATATTCATTAACATTACATGAAATATTGTATGAAAGAAACTGTGCAAGAGCTGAGTGAAATCCTGTACAAAAGTTAGATTTAAAGAAGCAATAGTCACATATGTCATCCACTCACCATTTGTAAAGCACATGTGAAATTCCTGGTCAACACATAATTGAATTATCACTAAAGACTGAAGAAATATGGTTATGGATGTTTTGGAGGCCTTGTCAATTGGCAGGAATAGATCCAGCAGAAATTGTTCTAAGTTTAACTAGTGAAGAAATTATCAATTATGGGCAGAAAGTAAACCTTGGCAAAGAGCTTGCAGTATATTTTGGTTATTAACATTAACAACATACCAAAAGTTATGGAACACAATGAAAGCAGTTTTATAAGGAAAAGCATTAGATGCCTATATGAAAAAACAAGAGATATCTTACACAAGAGAAATAACTGCACAGCTGAAGGCTTTAGAACAATTAGAAGCAAACTCACCTAGAAGTTGATGGCAGGAAATAATCAAACTCAGGACTGAAAACAGTACAATAGAAACAAAGAGAACAATATAAAGAATCGATGAATCAAAGAGTTGGTTCTTTGAGAAAGTCAACAAGATAGATAAACCCTTATTAAAACTAACCAAAAAGCAGAGAGAAAGTATCCAAATTAGCAAAGTCATAAATGAAAAGGGGGACATAACAACTGACCTACAGAAAATCCAGAGAATTATTACATCATATGATACAAAATGGAAAACCTAGAAGAAATGGACAGGAATGAAGGAAATAAATGGAGAAAAAAGAAAGGATGAGAAGAAGGAAGAAATGAAGAAAGGAAAGAAATGCCTCAAGAGTATAGGGGCAGTCCTGACATTTGACTTTGGCACTTGAGACTATTCTGAATTGACATGACACATATCTTGACAGAGTATATCTACCCCTCAGTGTTTGCTATGGAGGCATTCATATTTGCAGAAAAATTGCTTGTTTTCACCCTGAAGTTCTCCTTATGATCTGCTTAAACACTTCTACCATCATTCTCTTCCTCCATCTTTAGATCAGGTAACACATGAGTATCTCTATGTTGCATCACATTAGCTTATATTTTCTCAAACGTAGATAATGAGCATAACTGGATCACTTATTAAATTTTTTTAATTACACATAAAATGGGAAAGTCAACAAAATAAACAAACCCTTATCTCAACTACCCAAAAAGCAGATCGATTGTATCCAAATTAACAAAATCAGAAATGAAAAGGGTGACATGAATGCAGACCCGCAGGAAATCCTGAGAATTATCAGGTCATACTTTGAAAATATATTCTTCACAAAAATTGAAAACCTAGAAAAGAAATGGACAGCTTTCTCAATAGGTACCACTTACCAAAATTAAATAAACAACAGATTAAAGACTAAATAGACCTATAACCCCAAAGAAAATTAATGTCATTAAGGACTCCCAAGTATAAAACAGCCTAGGCCCTGATAATTTCTGTGCAGAATTCTACCACACATTCAAAGAAGAACTAATACCAATTTTCCTCAAAATATTCTATATAGCATAAAATGAAGGAATATTGCAAAACTCTTTTTATGATGCCACAATAACCCTAAAATACAAGCCACTCAAAATGCAACAAAGAAAGAAAATTACAGACCAATTGTCCTTATGAACATTGATGCAAATATTTTGAACAAAATTCTGGCAAACTGAATAAAACAACATATAAAAAATGTAATCCACCAAAATCAAATAGGTTTATCACAGAAATGCAGAGATGGTTCAACATATGAAAAACTGAAAAATATCATCGATCATGTAAAAAAACAGAAGAAAAAAATTACATGACCATAACTTGTATGCTGAAAAAGCCTTTCACAAAATTCAACAGTCTTTTATAATAAAAGTTCTAAAGAGATCAGAAGTACAGGAAAAAAATCTGAATATAATAAAGGCAATTTACAAGAAGCTGACAGCCAACATCAAACTAAATGGAGAGAAACTCAAAGCAATCCCACTAAAATCAAGAGCCAAACAAGGCTGTTGCTTCTCCCAATATCTATTCAACATAGTTCTTAAAGGTTTAGCTAAAGCAATAAGAAAATAAAAGAAGATTAACGGGATAAAATTGGAACAGAAAAATTGAAACTATCTCTATTTGCAGATGATATGATTGTACATGTAAGTGATCCACAACATTTTACCAGAGAACTTCTAAAGCTAATAAACACCTTCAGCAATGTAGCAAGATACAAGATTAACTCAAAGAAATCAGTAGCCCTTCTATACACTAAAGATAAAAGGGCTAAAAATGAAATAAGTGAAACATCACAGCTACAATAAGAAAAACAGCCTGCTACTGGCATATAAAGACTTGTGGATCAATGGAATTGTACTGAAGACATTAAGCCACACACCTATGAACACCTGATTTTTGACAAAGAGTTCAAAAATATTTAGTGGCAAAAAAGATAGTATCTTCAAGAAATGGTGTTGGCATAAGTGGATGGTAATGTGTAGAAAATGCAAATAGATCCAAACCTATCACTGCGCAAAACACAAATCCAAGTGGATCAAAGATCTCAACATAAAAACAGCAATGGTGACCTTGATTAAAAAAAAAGTAGAAAATACCCTCCAACAAATTGGCACAGGTGACCACTTCCTAAATATAATAACAGTAGCACAAATACTAAGAACAACAATCAATAAGTGGGACCTCACAAAACGGAGAAGTTTCAGTGAGGCCAAGGAAAAAATCATTAAGACAAAAGGACAGCCTACAGAATGGAAAAAGATTTTCAGCAACCCTACAAGTGACAGAGGACTGATCTCTAAAATATATAGATAAATCATAAAACTAGAGCCCCAAACCATGAATTACTCAATTTTAAAAATGGTGGCTCAGAAGTAAAAAGGGAATTGTTAGCAGAATACAAATGGCTGAAGGGCAGTGAAAAAGTGCTCAACATCTTTAGCCATCAGAGAAATGCAAATAAAAACAACTTTGAGATACCACCTGACACCTGTCAGAAAGGCTAAGATCAAAAACACAGTTGATAGCCTATGCTGAAGAGGTTGCAGAGCAGGGGGAATGCTCCTCTATTGTTGGTGGGAGTGTAAGCTTGTTCAGCCACTTTGGCTTAGAGATGCAGCTTTAGGTATCAAGACCCTGATGGGGCATGGACAGACCCCATGAAGGTCTGTGGCATGCTGTTCTTCCTTCCTATTTTGTTCCTTCATTATCCTGAAGTGAATCAAACTATCCATCATGAGATATATCCACTCTCAAAAAATTGTCTTCAGTTTATATCAGTGAGTGTTTGTATAACCCCTTAATAAATATTAATCCTTTATATGATATATTGCAAGTAAATATTTCTGCAATATCTGGTACCCATGAGGGTTTAGTTCTCTGTGCATTAACCAAATATGAACCAAAGACAATTTATAATAACATAGATATATATTAATACAAATATAAAATTATTTTATATACCTGATTATAATAATTTATACATTAATACACATATAAAACTAATATTTTTGTATGTTTAAAATAATATATAGAATAATACATAATCAAATCTATAATCAGTCAAGTGGGATCACATATGTGGAAGCTGATAGTACTGTGGCCAAGCACAGGTGTCTGATAAAAGACAATAAGAACAATGAATACCTTTCCTTCAAGTCATTTCCAACCTGTGCAACCCAGATGAAGTTTTCTTTTTCAAAAAAATATGTATGCTAACAAGTCCACACAAAGGAGCTTTTTAGGTATTAATAAAACTAGTACCTAAAATTTGCAAGTTACTAAACAGGGCCATGGGATATGGAAACTCATGGCATAAGAGAAAAGTAAGTAATGTCCAAAGGTCAGGAACCTCTGCAAACAGGAACAAATAGGAAGGACTTCCTGGAGGACTAGATCTTGGAGCAGGAGAAGGGCCTTAGAAGGAAATGTTGTGATGAGAGGCAATAGGGTAGACAATGTCTCTAGACAATGTCATTTCCCAAATGGGGTAGGGGACAACATCAACACTGAATCACACAGAAGAGTGATTCAGGCTGAGACCCTCAGGTCACCTATCTATAGGTACTTGACCATTACCAGCTGACAGAAGGACCAAAGAGGACATCAAGGCTGGCATGTGCAAAGGACAGAGTGGTGAGGATGGTAAGGGGAGACATCAAGTAGGGGAAGGGTGTCACTGTGAGAGAGCTCGACAAGCAGCTAGGTTTGGGCTGCCTAGAGGACCATGCTACTGATCTTGCAGAAGCAGTAGGTATAGGGGAGCCAGCAATGGCTACCAAAACACTCTAGCTGGCATTGTAAAGACCAATGAATATGAACAACATTTACTACATCATGGGGGTGCACCTTACTTAATAAATTTCATGTTTAAAAAAATCTATAATTGCCATATTTTACATATGCTTCCACTTCTATTTAAAATAGTTACAGATTAATACATATTGAAAACATTACTGTCATTCACATTTTCTACCTCTGTGTAATTATAATAGTAGATATATACATATATTCTATGTCTGTTTAAAACATTTATATACCTCTGTTTATATATTTATATAATAATATATATAAGGTATTGTCATTTTGCACTATACATTTACCTTTGTTTAATGTTTCTATGATAATCATATTCAAAATTACAACTCTTCTGTAAAAGGAAAGAATTAGAAATAATCTAAACTAAGGTTTTGTTATTAGGTACAGCATACACAGAAGACAACAGTCTTTTATGCCATGATGACAGCATTGTCTTATAAACATGTAAATTTCAAAAAATTTCAAAGTATTCCTGTTAAAATGAACAGGATCTGCTAATCTCTCCAGGCAGTTATGACCTTGTCCATGATCCACAACAGCTAGAAACCATGTGCAGAACAGACAGTGGGTATAACCGAACTCCTATATAAAAGCATATCTGTGTGTGTTGTTTTAAATTTCAGATATGTACTAATGAGAAGTTATAGTGTGGAAGCATGTTCTGAGCACATGAAAAATATTCTAAAAGGAATGTATTGAATTATTAATAGGGTAACAATATACACATGACTTCAATACTGGGCTAATTTCTATATCTGTCATCAGTGTCTTCCATTTCTTTTTTTATTTCTTTATTTTTGAATAAAATCTCATTTTTTATCCATGTATCCCTATTTCAAACTCCTTTTCCCCTCCCACACCTCCCTATCACTCTCTCTTCTCCCTATCTCCTTATCTCCTCCCAAGTAAAGGCAGGAGGTCCCAAGTTCCCAAGGTGGCTTAGTTCAACATCCACTCCAGGCAAGTCTCATTTTCTCATCTAAATATTAATACTGGGTTAGATGTTTCTCTGGAGGGAATGGGCTTCAAGGTGCCAATCCAAGGTGCTTCAGATCCCAAGCTGTTCAGTGGTTGTGGTTTGCAGCTTGGGTGTGATTTGCTTTCTTTTTAAAAGTCCATTAATGAGTGAATATATCCCCTGCTTATCTTTCTGGGTTTGTGGTACTTCGGTCAGGAGGATCTTCTCCAAATCGATCCATTTGCCTGCATATTTTAGGATATCAAATTTTTACTGCTGAGTAGTACTCCATTGTGTAGATGTACCCGAATTTGCTGATCCATTCTTCAGTTGATGAGCATTTACGTCTTTTCCAGGTTCTTGCTATTACAAATAATGTTGCTATGAACATAGTTGAGCTAATGCTTTTGAGGTTCAAATGTGCATCTTAGGGTAGAAGCCCAGTAGTGGTATTACTGGGTCCTTGGGGAGGTTTATTCCCAGTTTTCTGAGAAAACGCCATCTTGCATTCCATGACTTATATCTTTTCTGATCACTGCCTTCTCTCTGGGTCTTACTTCAGAGCTTGGTATGGCATGATGACATGCAAATAACATTTCTCTGTGTCCATGAAAAGCAGCCCTGCCTTACCATGCGGATCTCACAGAGGACCTCAGAACTGAATACACAAGTCCTCCCGCTCAGTGATCAGCACTGAACACAAAAACACGTATCATGGATTTGAGGCTCATTTTGTTTTTTCTTGTCCTTATTTTTAAAGGTGATTTTTAGAATGAAGATGTTGTGTGTTGTGTGGTTATGAGAAAGAGAAAATTTGGCTTCTGTGAATGTTCTTTAACCAATATTCTTTGTGTTTGCAGGTGTCCAGTGTGAGGTGAAACTGGTTGAGTCTGAGGGAGATTTAGTGCAGCCTGGAAAGTCCCTGAAACTCTCCTGTGCAGCTTCTGGATTCACCTTTAGTGACTATGCCATGTACTGGGTCCGACAGGCTCCAGGAAAGGGGCTGGAATGGCTTGCATCTGTTAGTCAAACTAGTAAAAAAATTTTCTATGCCGATGCTGTGAAGGATAGATTCACCATCTCCAGAGACAATGCCAAGAACAACCTCTACCTGCAAATGAGCAATCTAAAGCCTGAGGACACAGCCATGTATTACTGTACCAGAGACACAGTGATACAAAGTTACTGTGAGCTCCAGCAAAAACCTCACAGAGTGCCCAGAACCAGCAGGGGTCGCTGAGAGTACATGTACATCAGTGTCATGCAAGAAGAGCCTGTTAGGAGAGGCATTAAGGGATATATATATATGTACATCTCTGTGTTGGCTACTTCTCCATATCATAACAGGAATTCTCCCTTAAGATATAGTGTTTAGTAATGCCTAAGGTGTCCAAATGTGTATTCAAATTTCTGCTTTTTCATTGCATTGTTTTTATATTATATCTTAATTTTCTTTCTGCCTTTCTCTTTCTTTATCTTTGTGTTTGTATTTCTGTTCATGTTCATATGAGATACTTTTCTCTATTAACCAACAACATATTTTTGAGAAAGGAATCTACCACTGATTCTGGTTATCACTACCTGGCTAGATAGGTTGGCCAGTTTTCTGCACTTATTCTGTTTCCATATCTAAATTTAGGACTACTTGTTGGCTGCCACATGCATATTTTTGCAATTATGACGAACTAGGAGTATATATTCCATGCAAAGATTTCTGTGTGACTAGAATTTACACCAAAGTGCTATCTCCACAACCTTCTTATGGATAGATTTTTATAACCTATAACACTCTTATCTGAACAAATGTGAAACATCAAAAAGGGAAGAAGTCATTTTAGATTAGAACTAGGATCAGATTATAAAAAAGAAAGAAATGGAAATTTTTGAACTCCTACACTTACAGCAGAGAGTCTTTATTTACCTTTGTGAGAACATTGTGTAGCATTTGAGTTAATTCCAAAAAGGAAACAAGTCATAGACAGACACACAAGAACCCTAATGCACTTTACTGTTACCTTCATCCTCTGAAAATATGTGAACATCAGAGAAGGCAGAGAAGGTAGAACTGGTAATGAAATGAATGTAATGCTCCATCATTGAGACTGTGAGGATAGTGTAGTGAGTGATACCACACTGAGCTCAAACAGCTACAGACAGCTCCTGATTGACTCAACAGATAACATGTCTTTTCTTTTCTTCTTTAATATTTATTTGTTATGTTTTTATTTACATAATTTTCCTGAACTTAAAGGGCCTAATGATTTTTTTAACTTATCACTCATTTTCTTTTCTCTAGAATCTTAACACAGTTTATTTACACCACCTTCCCAACAAACATGTGGATCTCTGTACCAAAAATCCAAAATAGGTTTATTTCTTTATCTTATTTATTTTCAAGTTCGAATCCTACATGAACCTAGAAAAACTCATAATTTCTAACTGACATGTTCAGATTCTATGGATAGTGTCACTATGGAAAAAACAGACAGAGCATTAGAAACATGAGAATGTTATTTTTTTCTGTGAAAATGTGATGACACCTGAAAACTAATAAAGGCATGTTCAGATTGTCTTTAACTTGTCTCACCAGTGATGATGTCATAACTGAGACTAGGATGCTCTGAAGAACTGTGAGCTATTGGCAAATTGCAGGAAAATAGCTGAGTATTTATAATTTCAATGACTAGGCAACATCTAAAAGTTTAAGACTGGAGGCAAGGCTGTTTCTTTTAAGCAGTTTTATCTTCTCTTTCCTTCTGTTACAGTATCAGGTCCATATAATTGTGTGAGAAATATGTCCCTGACTAACAGGGAGCTGAAATTTTTTAACCTCATGCCCACAAAGCTTCATCACCCCTCAAAAAATAGTGAATGACTCTGTAACTGGAAATATGGTTCAACCAGGCTAATGAATCCAACTGACCATTGTTCTGATTTCCTATAATTTTCAACGTACCTTAGTTAGCTCTTTTAAAAATCTTTGTTAATGCACATGTTCTCAGTTCAGGGAGAAAAGTACTTGTACTTTCTGATTGATCATAAAATAGAACCTTAGACAGAAGACATTGAGAGAGCCAGGAGTATTGGATCAAATATTACTATTCTGAAATAATTGTAAAAAGGAGTCAAATATTACTAAATGTCAATGTTTCCAAGACTTGTCCAATAATGAGGATAGTTGTCCATAAGGCCAAGTTTTCATAGGCTCCTCAGATTCACTTTTCATAAAGTTCTTTTTGTAGATTTAAGAATCACCCCTAAAATTCTATGTCACAAAAGGCTAAACAAACTTGTATTAGACCTAATTGAATAGTCCAAGAATTTGTGTTGCTGATTTACAGATATGTGTGATAATCATATTGTGTAGTTTTTCTTGTTCTTTTGTGTCTTTTCTACCACCAAGGATATACATCCAAGGACAGATGCCTTGATGTGAAAAAGGTGCTTCCTGATATGGCCACATCATCCTCCAAATATCATGTCTTCTTTTTATAACACAACAAATTCAATTAGCACTGCCCATTTCTTGGAAGTATGGAGGTGTCACCAAATAGACAAAGGCAAACATCCAATAGCAATATTCCTTATAAAGCGATATTCCAGCCTGCAGCAACCATCATTGAATGCAAAGAATCCATGACTGTTCAGTGCAAAGAATAAACTGTGTAAGTACTTATACACAGAAATTAAAACCACATACCACACATCAATACCCCTCCATATCCTTTCAACAAAGGCTCAAGGAAAATCATTGAAGAATGATTTGAAAGAGCATAAGTACATGAGAATGTGGAGGAGTACAATGAGATGGTAGCCTCTTAACCTCACATGATTCTTACACACATGATATCACAAAAGGTATGGTTCCCTGTACAAAACAAAAGTAAGTGATATAAATGGTCCACCATATGAATAGAAGTGGCTGAACATGCCTCACCTGTCTGAGAGCCTCAATGATTTTACTGAAATAATCATGCCTTAAAATCAAATCATTTTCAATGTTATTTTAAAAATTAGAACACAGAAAATGATAAAATATATAAAACAAAGATAATGATGCTAAGAGGAAATCTATGACTAGTTGTTTCACTAAGGATGATATGTTTAAAATATCTTTTACATGTGAATTCAAAAATTAGTACTGCTCTCAGCATTGGTAAGAGAAAACTCTAAAGTATGTGACATTAAAGCAAGGATTCATGACTGCCTTAATACTCAGAATAAATAACTTATATAATCACCCACAAAAACATATATGATGTGCAAATGTGCATTACATATAATATGTACCGAGTGAAACTGCCCTGCCCCCAATATCAGGAGACACCAGAGTTGATGGAGGGTTGCGGTAGAGTGTCGTTCAGTCTTATACATTAATCTCATCTTGTGCCTTATTTTACTTAACATAAAGTTTCAATCCCTAAAAACTGAACACCTAACTTATGGACTTGAGATAGTTTTAAAAATATAAATATCTCTTCACATTTATGGCTGAAGCTTCTCTGGAAACTTTTGCAGTCACACCAACAGTGTGTGATGAAAATTGGGAAACATAATTAACTAGATTTTT
>PVIH01005016.1:0-130497 GCA_004025045.1 Sigmodon hispidus | reverse complement strand
AGAGAACGCCCCTTCACTTTTTCCTCACACTTTTCCACTCGCCTTTTCTTCATTGTGCATGTACTTTGAGACTGGATGTTTAAAAGATTTTTTTTTTTTAAAGATTTTCTTTTAATTTATGTGTGTGACTGTCTTGCTTGTGTATGTGCACCGTGTGTGTGTGTGTGTGTGTGTGTGTGTGTGTGTGTGTGTGTGTGTGTGCCCAGTGCTTGAGGCCAGAGGAGAGTTTAAGATCTTCTGGGATTGTAGTTATAGATGGTTGTAAGCCACCATATGGTTGCTGGGATTCAAACCTGGGTCCTATGGAAGAATGCTCTTCACTGCTGAGCCATTTCTCCAGCCCCTGTTTATGAAATTTTTGTTTGTTATATATTTCTTTTTGTTTGTTTGTTTGGAGACATGGTTTTTCTATGTAGCTCTGGCTGTTCTGGAACTCACTCTGTAGACCAAGGCTGGCCTTGAACTCAGAGATCTGCCTGCCTCTGCCTCAAAGAGTGCTTGGATTAAAGGTGTGTGCCACTACACCTTTAGTGTAAAACATTCAGTGTAAAAGCATTAGAAACCAAAGAGGCTATTGGGTGTCTTTCTCTCTCCATATCTACTCCTGCTCCCCTTTATGAGACAGGGTCTCACTGTGTAGCCCTTAGATGCTGGCCTGGAACTCATCAGGTAGAACTCAAACCCACCTTCTTCTGCCTCCAATGTGTTTGTCACCACACCCGCTTCTGCATCATTATTATTATTATTATTATTATTATTATTATTATTATTTGGCAGTGGGAGCTCTTATTGTGTGGCTTTGCTTGGTTTTTATTGGATATTGGGGATTTGAACTTAGGTCCTTTGCTTTTATAGTGGGTGTTTTTCCTAGTCCCAAAGCCAGGGTCTTGTCTGTTGCTGTTACTGTTTTAACCAGTATCTGTTAAGGTTAAACCCTAAGTGTATATTTAAAAAAAAAAACAAAAAAAACTTTTATTTATTTATTTGCCTTGGTGTTTGCCTGGAACTGGAACTACAGACAATTGTTAGCTGCCATGTGGGTGCTGGGAATCGAACCCAGTCCTCTGGAAGAGCAGACGGTGCTCTTAACCGCTGAGCCATCTCTCCAGCCCCCCTAAGTGTATATTTTGAATGAACAGGCCAACATGAAGTACTGTGGAGAGGGAGAAGGAAGAGGCCAGGTCTCCAACCCAACAATTCTTTAGAATAATCTTTTACCAAAGAACAAATACAAATTGTCCTGTTAACAGGGACTCTTTAGTTCCTTACAACTGAAAGGATCCTTAGCCAGGTGAGGTGGTGCAGGCCTTTAATCCCAGTACTCAGGAGGTGTAGACAAGAAGATCTTGAATTCTAGGACAACCAGGGCTACACAGAGAAACTCTGTCTTGGTAGCTTGATCTCTAAGAGTTGACTCTTACTTTGGTAAAGAGCTAGTATGTATGTGCTTGGGAGCATTTTGTATTTTTGATTTATTGATTAGAGGCTTTAATGGATTTCTCTCTGTCTGGGTGTGGTGGTACATGCCTTTAATTTTAGTAGAGGCAGGAGAATCTCTGAATTCAAGGCCAGCATGGTCTGCACCAAGTAAGCCTTGGTCTGGGCTAAGTAAGTAAGGTCCCATCTCAAAAAACAAAAAGTTCCTAATGTACTTAGATTTAGATTTGTCTGGATCTTGGTAGATCATTGTGGCATATTTAAGTCAAAGAACTTAACAGTTTTGATTGAAATGGCGAGTGTTCTTTTGGAAGCTTAACAATTCATGCTCAAACCAAGAAAGCTGATGGCCAGTATTTCTGTTGATCCACGGATGGCTAACCTCCTGCATGGCAGAGTGCTTCCCTGTGAGATAGGTGGGGTTCTCAGAAACCATAGCCGCCTTCATAAGGACATAGCTTTAGCTAGCTGCGAGGGTCATGGAGCAGTGTACCACGGGCAGGCTTTACTCCTTGGAAAACTTCCCTTTCCCTAATCCTTTCCTTTGTTACTTTAAACTTTCTGGATTTTCTTTGTTCTTTGCAAGTCATAGAAATTTCTTTTCATAGCAAAAGAATTACATAAAATAAGATTTAGAAACTTTTAGTTAAACAAATGCCTTTGTATACTAAGCATGAAAAGATAGACCATTTCATGTTTACGAATGACTCTTAAATGCAGATTGCTAGGGGTGGCGTCATGGGTATGGGTTTCTTGGATGTCATTCCCTTTTAGCCCCAGAGCTAAATATCAAGAGGCTACATGCTCAACCATAAAACGTTACCCTTTGCCAACATTACATCAGCTCCACAAAACCTCACTGGCTAATCACCCCTTGGGATCGGACATGGATCTGGCAGCCTGTGAAAACTGCTTTTTCCGATTTCTGTCTTCCTGGCTGTGACATATCCCAAAGGAATGAAGTTGAGAAACCATCATCTTTTGAAAGCTCTTGACTTTCATTCCCACAGTGGTTCTCATGGCCAGGGCAGAAAGTTGCTTCTGAACTTGAGAAGGCCCTTTATATGAAGTTCATGAGAAGTGACCAGGGAGGGAGGTAGTGACCAGGTACAAGGTGCCTGGCTGCATGCATGTGTTTCTGGATGCTGATGTCCACTGGATCTAGTGTGGTTCTGCAGCCTCCTCTGTAGGCCAGATTGAAGATTGGTGGTCAAAGTCAGACTCATGTCCATGGTCTCCATATCCGTTGGCTTTGCTGTGAGCATTGACTCTTTCCTGGGACAGCCTTCAGTAGGAAGAAGTGCTGTGTGGCATCAGACAGTTCCCTTCATCCCTTTGTGTCTTGCCTAATGTACATGCGATGCTACCTCTTCATTCTATACTTTTCGGAGTTCTTTGCTTAAAGAGAGACGTAAGCGTGAAGTAAGTTAACTGGAAAGCTATTGGACGTCATTCTGTTAACAGAGCTCAGGGAGTGAACAGAAGCTGTCAAAGGCTAGCCAGAGTGAAGACCAGGCCACAGGCAGCCCCGTGATGACTACTGCCCACAAGCCTGCTTGCCTGGTCTCTGGTGGACTGATGCTTTTGGTACTGCCACCACTGCTAGGGGTAGTTCCAATTATATATATTTTCACTTCGGTATAATTTCTTCATATTCTAAGTCCTTTGTGAGAGAATCTTTACTTGGATTATTTGTGAGCTAGAAGCCATGGAGGCAGAGAGGGGAAATCTATTTCTGTGAAAGAAGGGTTTTCTTTCTTCTCTTGCCATTGAAATTTCTCCTAATTTCCTCTAGGAAACAGTAGCTGGCCCCAGTCCTCACGGCCATGGTCCACTCTCAGAGTTTGTTCTTGGCCCAGGCTTTGGCCCTTGCTGCATTGTTTTCTGGGGAGTCCGTTTCTGCTTCCCAATGCAGAGCAATGGCAGACTGGGAAAAGCATTCCTTCCAAGGCCAGCTGGGTGAACCAGTGACTTGGGGTCACTTAGAGGAACATGAGTGGGGGGATCACTTACAGGCACGTGGGTGACAACTTGTAACAGCGGTGTCACGTGTGGGTCCACTCTCTCCCGTCAGTTGTATAATACTGATTATTATAAACCCTGGAGCTGCAGGGACGGTTTCCTGTGAGCCCCGCTTCTTCCGGGAAGTGATTCAGGCCGGAGCAGCAGTAGCCATACAGATAGCCCTTCTCCCCCTCACTCCACACACACTCTCTCACCAAACTAGTCTTAACCGATGGCTTCAAATACCGCTTCCCAGGTGGTGTGTCTGCGTGTGCACCTGGGGCCCTGACCTGGTCTTTATTCTAGACTCTGCTAAGCTGCTGCTTCTTCCACTGGATACCTAGATGATTCACATGCATTTAAAGCTGATGTCACCATCCTGTGACTGCCCTGCAGCCTGTGGTCCCTAACTTAGTCCCAGCTGCCTACCAAGGGTGGGAGGAGTCGGCTTTGGTCCCTCCCCCTTCTTGTGCTCCTCACAACCGTGGCTGACTTTTATAGGCTGTTCTTTGGCTTTTCCTAGTGTGTCTCACAACACTAGATGATATTCTCACTTTTTGCGCTTTTTTTTTCTAATTGATTGCTCTGCCTAGAACCCAACTTGGCTCTGACCTGCCAAGAGTCCACACCTCCTGTTCTTTTTTGTTTGTTTGTTTTTTAAAAAAATTTGGGGGCCTTGTGTGTGATCAGAGACAACTTGGGAGACTCATTTCTTTGCTTTAATATGTAGGCTCCAGGGATCAAACTTCACTTTTAGTCTTGGCTGTGAGTGCTTTTATTTACCTGCTAGGTTTTTTAAATCTTTATTACTTTAGTTATTTTTATTTCATGTGTATAAGTGTTTGGGCTGCATGTATGTATATGAACCACACGTGTGCCTTTTACCTGAGTAGACCAGAAGAAGGAAGGTGTTAGATCCCCTGTCATAAGATGTGTAGGTATTTGTGAACTAAACCCGGGCCCTCTGTAAGAGCAGTTCTCTTAACTGCTGAGCCGACGCCACCTTCCTTGTTTGTTTGAGGTGAAGTCACACTTTTCCTCCGTTTCCAGACAGGGTCTCTCTATATAGCTGTTGCTGTCACAGAACTCACTATGTAGACCAAGCTAGCCTTCTTGAACTCCTAGAGATCTGCCTGCCTCTGTCGGGGAAGTACTGGGATTAAAGGCATTTGGACACTAAAAGTCTGTCTCCGTCAGTCTGTCCCTCCCCCTCCCCCTCCCCCTCCCACTTCCTCCTCCTCCTCTCTTGGTTTTTCAAGACAAGGTTTCTCTGTGTAGTCCTGACTGCCCTAGAATGCACGCTATAGACCACCAGGCTGGCTTGAACTTGCCTGCCTCTGCCTCCTCCTAAATGCTGGGATTAAAGGTGTGCACCACCACTGCCTGGCAAAAATCTTATGTTTTAGCCTCAACCAGATTGAAATTTATAGCAGTCTTTTCCTGAAACTCTAAAGTGCTGGGACTATAGGCATGAGCCACTGAACCTGGCCGAAATATACTTCCTAAATATCAGTTCTAACCATTTGACTTTCCTACCCGAAATTCTTTGGTTTCCTTGGGATTTAACTGTTTTATTATGTATGTGTTCAGCCTCTCATTGTTAGGTTCCTTCCCTCACAGTCCTCACAAATATCAACTGGCTTTTGGTTCTAGACATGCTAGTGTGCTGCCAGTGCTCTTGCATTTCTACCCTTAGCCTCTGCCCTGACCACCCTTCTTTGTGCATGTTTTTTTTTTTTAAAGATTTATTTATTTATTTATTTATTTATTATGCATACAGTTTTACAGAAGAGGGCACCAGACCTCATCATAGATGGTTGTGAGCCACCATGTGGTTGCTGGGAATTGAACTCAGGTCCTCTGGAAGAACAGTCAGTGCTCTTAACCTCTGAGCCATCTCTCCAGCCCCTTCTTTGTGCATGTTAGGCTTTTATGTTCATTTGTTTTTTCAGGTAAGGCCTACTTTTTGAGATGTGTGTTATCTGTGTGTGCTTCTCCCACAAAGGTGTCTCTTTTCTTGTGTGCGGGGGGCCCCCCACCCCCGTATTTTTCTTTTTAATTTGATGTATATTAGTGTTTTGACTGCATGCATATCTGTGTACTTACTATATACACAGAACTAGAGTTACAGATGGTTGTGGGAGGTACTGTGTAGATGCTGAGAATTCAACCTGGGTCCTCTGGAAGAGTGGCCAGTGTTCTTAACTGCTCAGCCAGCTATTTGGTACCTTCCTTGTGCTCCATACCACCACAGAGTCCTTGATTGAGTGCATTCCTGGCTGGTCTCAGAGTTATAGGAAGCACATTCTTGAAAAGAAAAAGTAGGTGTCTTGTTTCTGAATCCCTAGGTTCTGGCATGTAGCTGTTATGTAATAATTTTATTTAGGGACTGGTGAATAGAAAACATTTTGAGAAATAAAACAATGTACATGTGTGACGATGCTTTCATAACTGACATTTCTTGGAAGCATGAAGCATTTACTGACTCTGGAGATCAGAAGCCCTTGAGTCAATCCCTGGGGAACAGATTTAATCTTACTTCATCCTGCTATCTGTTTGGAGGTGGCCAGAAGCCTAAGAACCTTATCAGCCCATCAGATGATTTTATCTTCTCTGTGGCCAGCTTTTATAGTCTTTCCCGAGGAAGTTTATCAAGTGTGGTTCCCCTTGGCTTTCCCAGCTGTACAGGTTTCCCTCCCTAACTGGTGACTCAGTTCCCTGTGACTCCATCTCCCTACAACCCCTGATTAAATTACTGCTTTGGTTGATCTAGTGGCATACATTTACACAGCACCTACATGTTCATACGGTATTAATATCCTAGAATTAGGAAACCTAGAGGCATACCCATCCATGAGGCTAGCCTGCTGGGCCTTCTGGTATCTCTAGTCCCACCCACAGTTCTTATTTGGTGTGTTTTCCCACAACACACGCAGTGTATAGTTTAAGTTGACCTTTTTTTTTTTTTTTAAAAGGCTTTGACCACTATCTTGATTTACTGCACTGCTTGGAAGAGCGAATTTTGATTTTTTTTTTCTTCTCTTTCTTGTTCCTCCTTCTGAGGGAGCCTGCGTCATTGAGAAATGTTTAACCTCCTGGCCTTGCACTAAGGCTGGAGATTTGCCTAAGGGAACTGGAAGCTGGCAGTGTTTTTACTTAAATTCTCCCTTAAGAGGTGGGGGTTTTTTAGCAGAATCAGCCAAAACAGTTAGATGCTGGGAAATTTTTTAATAGCAAGGCTGTTGCTGTTAGGTTACTGAAAATATTTGAAAAGTGTTCTAAGAGATAAGTATAGGCATTTTGGATTCCCTTTTGGGGAAAAAACAAAACAAAATCTGTAGCTTCTGCCAGGTATGGAGAAGAAAAACTGAGGCAGAGTACTGGATGCAGTGATACATGCCTTCAATCCCAGCTCTGGGGAGGCAGAGGCAGGTGAATCTTTAGGAGCTGGAGACCAGCCAGGGTTATACTGTGAGACCTTCTGAGAGAGAGTTAGACTTTCTAGAAAGGACACTAGGAAGAGGCAGCGAAGCTGGTAGCGGGGGACAAGAAAAGATGTGTGTGTGTGTGTGTGTGTGTGTGTGTTTAAGATATGAAATAAATCACAAATTAGTAGAAGAGTTAGTTTTTCAGTTGTGTGGTGTGCTATTAAAAGAAAATTGGTCGTCATGTGAAGGGTGGCACAGGACTTTGAGCTGTGTAAACTCTCACCAGGGAGAGTAGCCATAGCATATCTCTCTGGTCTGTGGAAAAAATCTGACTTTTTCTCAACTTTGGAATTATACTAAGAGTAGGTCATAACAGGGATTTTTTTTTAAAGCAAACCTTTCTAGTGTTTTGTATTTAGAAGAACACTTCTTTAACATAAGAAGGTATCTGCCCACAAAATTATTGTGAATGGTCTTTGATGCCTAGAGAACCAACAATCTTGGTATTAAGGGAACCAGCATATTAACAACCCGTTTTATATAACTGTTCATATTTGTTTTGTGTCACAGATGAAAAAAATTGTACATACATTCGTCAAAATGGAGTCATAAGCCCAGCAGACACTGGGCCCTGAGGAAGGAATTGTGTGGTTAAAACATTGTGGTTTCTTTGTGACGTTGTAGAAAATTGCAGGCAATTATACTGTGCTTAGTATAAATACAGGTTGTCTTGCCACCTTGAAGGACAGTTGGATTCACCTACAAGTTTTCTATTTGTACTGTTTTCTTGTTAGCAGGAGAGAATGGATGATTGGAGACTGATATTACTCAGGGTTTTCAGACTTCTTTTAGTTAGCAAGAGCTTAACAATTCTTGATTATATCTTTATCCCTGTTTATATCTACGTAACCCTTGTTTGGAATCCGCAGACTCCCTGGGCCTAAGGAATCTCTCAGATTCCTAAGAGGTGATTTTAAGACACAAGAAATAAGCCTATGCTCTTGTTAGATATACAGAGTGGTGGTGGGGAACCTGTCAGATCCTTAGGAAGAGAGGATGAATAAAGTCAAGAAATTGTCAAGTAAGGTTAGAGCTAGACTCGGGAATAAGCCAAATTTGATAGAAGAGTCAGGAAGAAAACTGAACCCAGTGGTGTTACATCGGGGAAAGGATCCAAAGCAAACATCTGGAAACTAGAGCGCTCATGGTGTGGTGGAGAACCAGAGGCCTAGGACAGTTTGAAAATTGGGTTGAATAGATATTTATTGAGGAGCCTGATACTAAATTAGAGTTTGGCCTTAGCCAGGTAAGTCATTTTAAGCTCTTGAGTAGTTATTTCCTTATTAACTTTTAGTTGCAGTCAGTATTGAAATGATTGCCAAGCTACAGCACACTGAGTGCTCTTAGCACACCAGCATCACTCTAAAGGTTTTTTTTTTTTTAATAAGGAAAAGGTTGAGTTAGTGCATAGTTTTGGCAGCTGAAAGTCCAGAATGAGGAGGCCCGCCCATCAGTTTGGCCTTTGGTAAGGGCCCCTCTGGCTATATGATATGACGTCATCGTGGCATGTAGGAGCATATGCAGACAGGAGAGCATGGTGAAACAGGAAGCCACAGTAATTACCTCTTAAGTGCTAAGCTCGTGGAAGTCTATTCAAAGGTCACAGATACATAAAATACTTTCTGAAAGCATACAGGAAAAGACACATTATTTTAAATAAATTATGTATGATAAATATGAAGATTAAGATACATGGCATGGGGCTGGAGAGATAGCTTAGCGGTTAAGAACACCATCTGCTCTTCCAGAGGACCCAGGTTCAATTCCCAGCACCCACATGGCAGCTAACAACTGTCTATAGTTCCAGTTCCAGGCAAACACCAAGGCAAATAAATAAATAAAGTTTTTTAAAAAAAAGATACATGGCATATGTGAAGGATTCTTAAGGACACGACGTTGCTTTTGAAAAGGCATCTCTAATGTGCTTCAGGGTGCAGGTGTCATGAGGAATTACCCATGACCGTCCTAACATACCACGGCTCATATCAGGGACTAGGGGTACAGTGGGGCACCAGACTGACATGGCACATGCTTGTACACAACTCAAGTCTATCAGTGAAGACAGATTAGTAAATATAGCAGAAAAGGGGTTTGTGGTGGGCTATTCAGACTACTGAGGAAAACAGGATAGGAACACCCAAACGTTAGGAAACATTCTAAGAAGGCCTAGTAGAGGGAGAAAAGATCTTTAACCTGTGAACTAAGGGATTTCTTTCTACCAGGGAGATACGAATAGTGATGATTTGGAGAAAAGTAAGCTTATTTACGGAACTGATGGACTTTTGTCAGTGATAGAACAGCCAACACAATATAACAGATGTAAGAATAGGCAAACATCTTGTCCTGCCCACTTACGGTTGCCCCAAGCACTTCTCTATGCTCCATGTTTTCCATGAAAACAGACAAGACAATCAATATTCACTAACTTGAAGATTCAGGCCAAAAAACTGAGGATGTATAATGTCTCTAGGGATGATAATGTCCCCAGACCAGTGTTTGGCAAACAGCAAATGCTCAGTACACTTTAGCCTTTACCACTAAGGTGAAGTGTGAGCATGAAATGTGAGCAGAGAGTGAGACCATAGCTTAGTGGTACAAGAGGCATTTAGGAACATTGAGAAGTCAGTGGAGGGGATTTTCACTTTGGAGTGTTCTGGTTTCAGGGTGGAGGCCGGAATAAAGGCGGGTGGGGGGGCAGGGAGAATAGAGAGGTGAATGCAGAGTCCACATGAGATATGCTCATTCAAAAATGTTTACTGTGTGCTTTTTAAATCTGTGCGCACTTGCGCGCACACAGCACGCACGCAGGCACGCACGCACACGCGTACAGGTGGCATTGGAGGCCAGACGTTTTGGATCTTCCTGGAGCTGGAGTTACAGGTGGTTGCAAGCTGTCTGAAGTAGGTGCTGGGAATGAAACTAATGTCCTTTGTAATCTTAACTGCTGAGCCATCTCTCCAGCCCTATGGTGCTTATATTCTGCAGATGGTGAGGATGTCGGTGAACAGTGAGCAAAGACATGATATTAGTAGTAAGTGCTGGTAAGAAAATAAAGCAGGTGTATGGAATAGGTGGAAAACATCTCTAGATAATTTAGAAGGATGATCAAGGAAGACCTTTTGAGAAAGCCAGTTGAGAAAAGACTGAAATGAAGTCGGGAATCAACTGTGGTATGTACATGCTTAGCATTTCCAAGGACTCAAAAAGATTGTGCATATAAGCCCTAGGACTGAGATCTCCCTTCCTGTTTTCTTGGAGTTGGTGTGAGCAGTGGCTGGCACAGAGTGGATGTTCTGTGAATGCCAGTGAATAGACAGTCCAAGTGGTAAATGAATAAACAGAGTTGTGCTCTCTAACAAGTCTGGAAACCAGGAAGGATGGCAGAAGTTGTGGGTCAGCTTTCTCACTAGTGAAAGTTGAAGAGGTTGGGCGGTGGAACTCAGCTAGTGGGTCCACACCCCATCTGTACATTCCCTGACCTTGCAGATTTATTATCTTTATTTTAGCTTCTTTTTCAGGAAAAAAGGAGAACCCTCCAAGCAGGACTTTTCTCAACTTTGGCCTGTTGATATGAGAGAGAGAGAGCGAGAGAGAGAGAGAGAGCACTACTGTATATATACCAGTAGCTGCTTTCTAGCTGTACAAAACAAAAATACCTCCAGATATGTTCGAGTGTGCGTTCATGTATATGTGTGTGTGGACAGAAAGATAATTAGATAGGTAGATAGATAGATAGATAGATAGGTAGGTAGGTAGGTAGGTAGGTAGGTAGATAGATAGATAGATAGATAGATAGATAGATGATACATACGTACATGATAGATACATAGACAGGGCCTAGCATGCCTGAAGCCCTGGGTTCTGTTGCCAGCACTGTCACAACTAAATAGGGAGTGATGGAGGAAGAAAAGCTGTGAGTAATGTGAACAGTGGGCTTCTCTGAGATATATTTACTCTCACTGATACTGTCATTTGGAAATGTATTGTGTTGTTTTGTTTTTAACTTACATTTATTTCTTAGTTTAGAAGATTGAGTCTTAGGGGCTTGCTATACCTCACTCAGGCTAGTCTTAAACTCCTGGGCTAAGTGGATCCTCAACCTCAGTCTGTCTCACATAGTAGTACTATAGGTGTAGGTGGTACTAGGGTTTCTTTAAGATGGAAAAATATTAGTAAGTTCTTTCTATGTGGTTAGGGGCACTTTGTAAAATAAGATTTTGGGGGCTGGAGAGATGGCTCAGCGGTTAAGAGCACCGTCTGCTCTTCCAGAGGACCCGGGTTCGATTCCCAGCACCCACATGGCAGCTAACAACTGTCTGTAGTTCCAGTTCCAGGCAAACACCAAGGCAAATAAATAAATAAACAATAAATAAATAAAGTTAAAAAAATAAAAAAAAAGTAAAATAAGATTTTGGTTTCTAAGACTGCAGTATACTTCTTGACTGAACCATGATGTATTCTAGTCAGAACTCCCAACTTTAATAATCAATGAGTTTATTCTGTTTGGCCACTAGAGAATAAAATAATACCCACATACAGGCACATATATACACAAAAATTTAAAATATATGTATTTAATTTTACATAGGTACTTAAGTCTGAAACTTTATTCTTTGAAGCTGTTGATGGTTTATTAAAATGGACACCGGTATCTGCAGTGGTGACTTAACTCCAATCCATGGCTCATTCTTCTGGTGATAGACTGTTCAGCAGTCTTGACTGTGGAAAACAGTGAGTGGCTTGTAAAGTCCCCGGACAAGGTGCTACCTTAGGTCCCTTACCAGCATCTCTGTAGGAACTGATCCTTTCATTTTCAGATTCTTTTTCTTTGTGTCTCTGATCAAGTCAGTAGCCACCTTCTGGGATTTTGTTGTGGCCGAGTAGGGTGATTTTAAAGCACTGAATCATCAGCAGGATTCACAGATGTCTTTCTGGTGTGTATAAAAGCCCCTGACTGACCTGTTCTTGGTAAGAGGAGCAGGAGTGGCCGGGGTGGACTGCCTTCCTCCAGGGGGTTTCTCTCTCCCATTATTTTATACTTGATCTTAGCTAAAAAAAATTGAGAAGGCATCCCCTTTTTATTTTTTTTAAAAAAAGAAGGCAGTATTCAGTATTGGGACTGGAGAGATGGGTCATTGGTTATGAGCACTGGCTGCTTTTCCAGAAGATTCAGGTTCAGTTCCCAGCACTTACATGGCAGTACACAACTGTCTGTAACTCTAGTTCCAGGGGGCCCAACACCCTCTTCTTGCCTCCCTGGACACCAGGCACAAAGTACGCAGATGCTCATACAGGCAAAATAACCATATACATACAATAAATTAATAAAATTAGTAAATAGATATACAGTTTTTTGTGGGGTTTTAGCATTCTCTTGCCTATTGCTTTGTTCATATTTTTGGACATACTTAGGTGTGTTCTTACCTTAAAACATTGTCAATAACCTGTTCCATATTTTTTTCCCTCCTGATTCACATATGTAGAAGCACAGTCCTTGTTTTTTTTTTTTTTTTTTTTTTTTAAACTTTATTTATTTATTATTTATTTGCCTTGGTGTTTGCCCGGAACTGGAACTACAGACAGTTGTGAGCTGCCATGTGGGTGCTGGGAATCGAACCCGGGTCCTCTGGAAGAGCAGAGGGTGCTCTTAACCGCTGAGCCATCTCTCCAGCCCCCACAGTCCTTGTTTTTTGAACCATTGAATTGGGCTTTGTTTTGGTTGGATGGGTGGGATTTTTGTTTGTTTGTTTTGTTTTATACACACACATTTATATACATATATACGTAGCCCTATATATAGCCCTGGCTGTCTTAGAACTCAACACATATCTTGGGTTGGCCTCAAATTCACAGGAGTCAGCCTGCCTCTGACTCCCAAGTGCTGAGTGCTGCGATCAGAGGCATGCACCATTATGTCCAGTTTATTAAATTGTTTTTTTGAAAATGTGAATTGGTGTTTTGCCTGCATGTATAACTGTGTAAGGGTGTCAGATCTTGGAATTACAGACAGTTGTTAGCTGCCGTGTGGATGCTGGGAATCGAACTCAGGTCCTCTGGAAGAACAGTCAGTGTTCTTAACCACTGAGCCATCTCTCCAGCCCTATTAAATTGTTCTTAAAGGGTATTTTATGTCTTTATCATTGTGTTCTCCCTACCCCCACCCCGCCCCATTCTTCTCCCGTTCACTTCTTATAGTCTGGTGATCCTCCAGACCAGGGCTTTGCACATTCAAGGAAGCAGTTGCTCTATCTCTGAGCTAAATCCCAGCCAATGTCTCACTATGTGCTTCAGTCTGGCCTTGAACGCACTGTGTAGCCTGTCTTGCCTTTGAGCTAGACCCTACTGCCCTATACTTCTTAAGTGCCACCATCCTTGACAGGTTTGTATACCCATAGATATATTTCAGAATATTCCTGGGATAGGCTTCATGGGTTGAGGGAAGCCTCTTTAGTTCAGTAGATGCTATTATCAGATTATTTATTATATTTGGGGCTAGGGCAGGGTTCATGCAGTCTCCTTTTTTTTTTTTTTTTTAAACTTTATTTATTTATTTGCCTTGGTGTTTGCCTGGAACTGGAACTACAGACAGTTGTTAGCTGCCATGTGGGTGCTGGGAATCGAACCCGGGTCCTCTGGAAGAGCAGATGGTGCTCTTAACCGCTGAGCCATCTCTCCAGCCCCTGCAGTCTCCTTTTTAAACAAAAATTTAAGAAATACAAGAAAAGAGAGACCTTTTTAGTATGACTCTACTCCCAGAATGCAGGAGGCCAAGGCAGGAAGATCACTAAGTTCACTGCGAGCATCGGGTATGTTATGAGATTCCGCCTCAAAGAAAGAAAAATCTATGCACATGGTAGCTGTGACTGGTAGAAACCAGCTATGTACAGGATTCCTTCTTTGCTACAGTCTTTTAATTTGGGGGTGTGGAGTATTTTGGGGGGGGGTGTTGTTGAGACAGGGTTTCCCTGTGTAACCCTGTCTGTCTTGAAGCTCACTCTCTAGACCAGGCTAGCCTCAAACTCACAGAGATCCACCTGCCACTGCCTGGCTCTTTCTACCTTCTTGCGTGTTTTTATGTTTGTTTTATGTTTTATGTTCAAATTCACTATGTAGTTGAAGATGACCTTGAACCCCCTCTACCTCCCAATTTCTGAGATTATAGTTGTGTATCACCCAAGATTAGTTGTAGGGGTAGCATTTAAACATAAAGTCTGGATTCAAAGAATATTTTTTATTTTTCTGTTTTTGTTGAAAAAGAATTAAATTTAAAGTGTTTTTATTATTTGCCTGGCTTTATGAATCAGAAAAATTGCTGCTTTCTAACAGAAAGGCTGATGAGGTATTGTAGCACTCAGGACCAGGTCTGTATTCTGACCAGATGAATGTGTCTTCCTATTAACTGAGAGCTACAGACTTAAGCTTGAAATTTACCATTTATATTTAAAACTGTGAAATGACTAAGCTTCATTTAAATGTCCTAGTTGTGTTTTTGCTTTATCTATCATGATATAGGTGTGTATTATATGTATATATTCATAATAATGTGTGGGGGTGCATAGATGTGTGTGCATGCACATAGAGAAGTCAGAGGTTGTCTGGTGTCTTCCTCCATTGAGTTCCATTTTGTTTTACTGTGGCAGGGTCTTAGAACCCAGAGTTTGCCAATTTGGCTAGTCTAACAAGCTTGTTCTGGGGATCTCCACTCTCCCGAGGACTGGGATTTCTAGTGGGCCATCATGGCCACCCAGCATGTGCAGAGATGCTAGGAGTCCAGACTCTTAGTCTTTGCACTTGAACACTGGCCTATCTCCCAAACATAGTTTTGTTTTTAAATTCCGGAAAATGTTGCCCTTTTTTAGATTTATGTGTTTTATGTTGTTTTGCCTGTATGTATGTACATACATCGTGTTCATGTCTGGTGTCCAAGGAACTCAGAATAGGGCATTAGATCCCCTGAAACTGGAGCCATGGAAGATTGTGAGCAACCATGTGTATACTGGGAATCAAACCTGGGTCTTCACAAAAGCAACAAGTGCCCTTAACAATTGAGTATCTCTCTAGCCCCCCCCATTGGACAATCTTAGTATGCACTTGTCTACCATGCCCAAGAACCTGGGTTTATTTCCAGAACTATTAAAGTGCTGTTGGTGTGTATCAGAATCTCAAGTAAGCATGTATGATGGACAGTCTACTTTTTAAAAATGATGAAGGATTTGGAATTAGAATTGTGTTATATATTTGAGGGACTCAGTTGCCTCACTATGCTGTGAGTAAAGGTTTGCATTTCCACACTACAGAGAGCAGGTAGTTAGTTAAATGGCTCCTTTTTATCCTGTCCTGTGTATTATGTGACCTAGGGGACTGAAATCCATGAGCACACATGGAGCCCTGGTGAGCATGGCTTCTTGTTTCTTTGGCTTCTAAAGAAATATATGGAGTTGCAGAAGAATTATTATGCAGGTCTCTTACAGAGGTCAGGTGACAGGAAAGGAGTGTGATGGAGGGGCCCTGGCAGCTTTGGGAAGAAGTAAAGAAACACACAGGGTGGAACAGAGCTGGTAGAGTGTTGCTGTCTAACATCTCTGCCAGCTTTTCCTTTAGAGTCTGTGTTTTTATTCTGTTGACAGTTTATAATGGGGAGAAGTGACATTTGGTCCACTGCAGAGGGAGTGGTGGTATGTTTGAAAGCAACACGAATCTTAGAGCAAGACTTCCATCTTGTCAGCTGGACTCTCCTGAAGGACAGACCTGCTGTCATGATTTCTTTTGGCCTTTGCTAACACAGCACAGCCAGCAATCTTTTAAATGGGACAGGACGGATACTTCAGATCTTTTTAGCTATTGGGGAGTGGAAGCAGCAGAACAAGATGGCAAATGGACATTCTCTGTGGTCCCAGGTGAGGAAAAAATATGCCGTGGGCTAGAAACATAGTTCTCCACAGAAGAATGTCCCCACAAAGGAGATTGTAAACCACCAATAAGAGAAAGAGATGTAAAAGTGTGCTCCTCTTTCTACTTGTGGGTGTAGATTTTCACTTTATTAGAGCATTAAAAATTAGATCCTGAGTGGAGAGCTCAGCATTTAAAGCCCCTGCTGTTCCTAAGATTTGGTGTCCCAGCTCCCACATGGCGGCTTACCATTTCTAACTCCAGGTTTAGAAGTTTAGGCACCCTCTTCTGACCTCCATGGGCACCAGGCATACATGTAGTGCACATACATATGTACGGGCAAAACATTCATGTGCATAAAATTAAAACGAATAAATCTTTTTTAAAAATTGGTTGTTGATCTTGAAAACTGGTGCAGATTTCCTCTGCTTCTTAAATTTTTATGTTGGAGCCAAAGGTATCACATGGCTGACTTCAACTCAAAGAGGAAATTATAAGGGGAAAATGTAAAGTAGTATCAGTGGCCTTTAGTCTATTTTCTATTGCTATAGCAAACACCTGAGAGCAGGTAATTTGCAAAGAACTGAGGTTCTTGTAGCTCATAATGTTAGAGATCCAAGAAAATGACTTCTCTTTGTCTCTGGTAAGGAATTTCCAGGTACATCACATGTATGATGTCATTGTAGGAAAGATACCATAGCAAGACAAGACAGGAAAGCAGAGGAAGTTAAGTTCTAGGTTCTCTTTTTACTGCATTTTATTCTTGTAGGAACTAACCAGAGTCCCATGAGAGCTACATCAATTCCTTGTGAAGGCAGCACCCCCAATTTCCTAACTACCTTCTACTAGGTCCCACCTCTTAGAGCAATGGTTCTCAGCCTTCCTAATGCTGCAACCCTTTAATACAGTTCCTCGGGGGCTGGAGAGACGGCTCAGAGGTTAAGAACACTGGCTGTTCTTCCAGAGGACCTGAGTTCAATTCCCAGTGACCACATGGTGGCTCACAACCATCTCTTATGAGATCAGGTGCCTCCTTCTGGCCTGTAGGGATACATGCAGACAGAACCTTGCATATATAATAAATAAGTAGCTTTGTGTAAAAAAAAGTACAGTTCCTCATGTTGTGCTGACTCCCAACAATAAATTATTTGCTTTCCTATTTTATAACTGTAATTTTTTCTATTATGAATTGTAATGTAAATATCTGTATTTTCTAGTGGTCTTAGGCAACCCCTGTGAAACTCTGTGTTGTTTGACCCCTAGATTGAGAAACACTGTCTTAGAGGTTCCTCTGGCTCACTTGGGGTCATTATACCCAAGCTGTCTAGAAACAGTGACCTTAAAACCTTACAGAAAATACACAGCAGTATATTTTACAAGTCGGCCTTAATGAATATTCTTTACTTCAGAATCAGTTGCAAGAAAGAATGAATTGTTTTTGTTTGTTTTTTAAGAATAAATTGTTTGAGATATACAAAGTATTTTTCAAAGCCATGCTTGGTGGTACATGCCTGAATCCTAGCACTTGGGAGACTGGGGCAAAAGATTGTAATGTTTTGTTTAATTTCGAGACAAGGTCTCTCTACAAAGCCCTGGCTGTCCTGGACCTCTCTATGTGATCAGGCTGGCCTCGAACTCACAGAGATCTGTCTGCTTCTGCTTCCCAAGTGATTGATACATGAAACTCTTCACCAGCTCAAAGATTGTAGTTTTGAAGCTAGCCTGGGCTGCATAGTTCAGTCTCACAAAATAAAAGCATTCTTGAATACGTGATCATTGAGAAGTGTCATTTGCTTAAGAAACACTAAATGCTGAACCATTTTGTTTTTCTTCCTGAAAACAGTGTGTATCAGTGGTGGTTGGAAATGCTCCTCTCATTTCCACGTTTCTGTCTGAGAAATCTCTATGTGGAGGAAGCGGTCAGTTCACAGCGTGCTCAGACAGTGCTGCTGCACAGGCCTGTGCTCCGAGGCTTGCTGGAGCCCTGTGCTATCTGTAAAGTGACTCATCATATTAGTCAGAGAAGCAGAACAAGAAATCCCAGGAGAGACTGTGACCAGCTCCCTACTTTGGGTGATGTTTTTTCTTTAATTTATTAGGTCATCTGATGTAGGAAGATGTTAACAGTTAGAAAACTCTAAAGGAATGTTACATTCCAGGCATGATGTCTTTATGAGCACTATCCTGAGTTCACTGAAATGCAAATTTAGTGAATTTAATTTCTTTTTATGTCTTGTTTTTTCCCTGTTTTTCCACTCTGTGAAATCTGTTGTCTGTGCTGTGAGAGACCATGACTGTCCTAATGGTACAGTGTCAAAAAGTAAAGGGGATGATTAGTTGGATGTTTTCAGGACTGTTAAAACATGTTATTGGCCAATTATCTCATTAAATTAACCCTAAAACTTGGAGTGTGGTGGTGATGTCCTAGTTTCTAGGTGCAAAATGACTTAGCCAGGGTTAGAACTGAGCAAAGGGAATCTGATTCCAGGTGAAATTCTCAACCACGTGATCACACAGTCTTTGTCCAGCTTCTAAGTAAGATATGATCTGGACAGGTTTCAGGCAGCTGAAGAGCAATTTGCTTGTCTCTGTTGCTCAGTGGTTTATTTCTTCACTGCCCATGTCTCCTTCCCTGTCCACCGCCTACTGTATGTATAGCACTTACTGAATAAAGAAATATGTGCAGCTAGCTATGGAGAGTAAAAGTTGCTGACATATTGTTTGTGAAGTTTTGTAACAGGGACTAGAGAGATGGCTCAATGGTTTAGAGGCCTGGTTGCTGTTGCCGAAGACTCAGGTTCAGTACTCACATGGCAGCTACAATAGTTTCCAACTCCAGTTCTAGGGGATCTCATGCCCTCTTGTGGCTTCTGTCGGCACTGCGCACATGTGATAAACATGCATACATGCAGGCAAAACATTTATGTACATAAAATAAATACAAATCTTGAAATTTGTAACTAAGTGCTGTGCGTATAACATAGTAATGTGTCTTAAGGTGGTCATTGCCAGGCTTACTGTAGTACATTATAGTTTGTTTGACTCAGGTTCTCATACAGCCTCATCTCCCTTGAACTGATCTTTCCTTGGCCTCTCAAGTGCCCACATCATAGGTAGATGTCACCAGTCCTGGGGAAAGAGCCCAGGACTTCATGCATGTAGACAAGCCAGCTGAGCCACGTACCCAGCCACGTCCTTATAGTCCTTCAGGTAAGAATAAAGCACACCCTGTCTCCTTTTTCCTGGAGATCATCAGTGGTCTTGAGTGCTCGCTCCCACACCCTGACCAGCTTCTCTGCTGCCTCTCATCTCTGTTCATGCTACTGAACATGATGTTTTTCTATTTCCCTCCCTTTGTTCTCCATTTCTCAGGCAGTTGTCACACCCTTAACTTTTGTACATTTCTTTTCCCTTGGTTAAAATGCTCATCTAACCTTGAGAGCAGACCCCCCCCCCCAAACAGCATTGGTTTTTGAGGGTATCCTTGTTGTTGTTGATACAATGTCTCACTACATAGCCCTGTGAGGACCAGGCTGGCCTCGAACTCACAGAGATCCACCTGTGTCTCCTTCCCAAATGCTGAGACTAATGGTGTGTGCCACCAGGCCAGGCCTCCAACCTTTCTGGGTTCAGCCCAGATGTGTCCTCTTGCTAGAGGCCTGCTCTGTCTCCTTCTAGCCACAAAGGCACTTGTGACTCAGTTCCTAGCAGAGTGCTGTCAGGCTGAGGGATGGTGTCATTGGTTACAGATGTAAAGAGCCCCGACTGTCAGGTATTAGGAGAGCAGGGACAGAGGTGGGTTTGTTTTTTCTGCCTATGTCCACAGTACTTGATATTCGACAGGTCGACAGGTCGATGGCATATGTCAAACGGAAAGAGAAGTACAGCAATTTGGCCTCATAACAGTTGCCCTGCTAGCCTGAGGCCCTGAAGTTAAGCCCCAGAGCCCATGTAAAGGTGGAGGGAAGAAACAGAATATACAGACTTATCCTCTGACCACCGCACATGCACCCTGGTATGTGCATGCTGTCCCCTCAGCCATGACATATACACAAAATAATGCAATTTTAAAAAAAAAGGCCTCTTTTTTTAGATTTATTTATTTATTGTGTATACAGTATACAGAAGAGGGTACCAGATGTCATCATAGATGGTTGTGAGCCACCATGTGGTTGCTGGGAATTGAACTAGGACCTCTGGATGAGCAGTCAGTGCTCTTAACCTCTGAGCCATCTCTCTAGCCCTAATAATGCAATTTTAAGAAAAACAAAACCAATAGTGTCGTTTGTCTAATGCTATTATAAGTCTTAGGGAACATTTCATTTTGAGCTTGTTCTGAGCACTGCTTTGGAGATGAAAGTATTGCCTTGAGACATATAGTGGAACAATAAGCGGAGTTTCTCTGTGTAGCCCTGGCTGTCCCGGTAGACTAGGCTGGCCTCAAACTCTCTGAGATCTGCCTGCCTCTGCCTCCCCAAGTGCTGGGATTAAAAGTGTGTACTGCTCAATGTCCTGCTCAGCATTTTCTTAAGCAGTGATTGATTGGAGGAGATTCAGCCCATTGTGGATGGTACCATCCATAGGCTCTTGGCCCTGGGTTCTATAAGACAGCAGGCTGAGCAAGCCACGAGAAGCAAGTCAGTAAGCAGCACCCTCCATGGCCTCTGCATTAGCTCCTGCCTCCAGGTTCCTGCCCTGTTTGAGTTTCTTATGGACTCAATGTGGAAGTGTAAGCCAAGTAAACCTTTCCTCCCCAGCTTGCTTTTTGATCATGGTGTTTTGTCAAAGCAATAGAAACCCTGACTAAATCACTTGGGAATGGGATTCCTGGCTTACATAGAAAGCTTAAGTTTATAAGAAACTTGTAGGGCTGGAGAGATGGCTCAGTGGTTAAGAGCAGTGACTGTTCTTCTGGAGGACCTGAGTTCAATTCCCAACATCCACTTGGCAGCTAACAACTGTCTCTAATTCCAAGATCTGACACCCTTACACAGTTATACATGCAGGCAGAACACCAAGTCACTATATATATATATTATTTGTAAACAGTTTTCGGAGGAGCATTTGTGTTCAAGAACCTTACTTGTTCCCCGTCCTCAGTGCCAGTTGCTCTGGCATTTCTATTCTTTTAGCTCACTAATCACCCACAGGTTCTCTTGTTGGAAAGGGGGGTGGCTGAGTAGGGGTTTCTAGTGAGAGGGTTGTCCATGTTATCTGTTTCACTGTGGAGGTGATGATAGCCCGCCACCAGCTAGTCCATGAGTAGGAGCTGTGGCAGATACGATGACACATTAGATTTATTCTTCACCTGTTTCCTCCTGGAACAAATCACTCAGCAGTTTGTACTTCTGTTCCTCTGCACTGTATGTACACTTTGCTCAACCTCTGCATGCCAGGAAATCTTGTATGGGGAGAATATGGTGGCATGTCTGTGCACTGCCGTCCTTATGATCTGATCTCCCTACATGTGGAAATGCCAGGGGGCGTTATGGTGACTGCTGTTACTGTAGTCAGCTTGGTAAATAGTTCAGTTCGGCCTGTTGGTATAACTCTCTCGATCACCTTCTCAGTGGGTAAAATCAAATGGTAATGTAACTTGAGGGTGACAAAGCAAGGTTATAAATCTCAGCTGTCTCATGGGCTGCCACTGTTGTCTCAGTGTATGCTTCCTCCCTGACTTAGCCAACTCTGAAGGTTCTCCTAGTCATTGTGATGGCTATTCTTAGTTGTCAGTTTGAGTGCATGTGAAATTAAAGCTCAAATGGCTGTGCACACCTGGGAGGGAGGTTTTTTTTTTTTTAATTATTTGAAATGAAAAGACCTTTTTCTAACAGGAATTTTGAGGTGGGAAGATCCGCCTTTAATCTGGGTCACACCTTCTGCTGGCAGCCTATGGAGGAAGGGAGCTTGCTCTCTCTGCCAGCTCGCTCCTTTTCATTATAGATTTGCATGAGAGTGAGCACTAACAATCACATGACACAGTCAGACATACTAAGCTGTCTTGAAATCCCCTCTGCAGTGTCATTAATCCTCAACTCTTTAATTTAGCCTCGGGCAGATTTTTTTTTTTTTTTTTTTGAGTAGGGCAGAAAGCAGTCACATTCTTTGCCAAAATATCACAAGAATAGCCTTTAGGCCACTTACTGATATTCTTCCTCTTAGAAACTTCTTGAGCAGGGCCCCTGCAGTTCAAACCACCCTCAGGACTGTCTTCCAAGTGCCTGCTAGGATGGACTGTTAAGCCCTACTTAAAGTGTCCGACTGCTTTCCTACCCCAAATTTCCAAAGTCTTCCACAAATTTCTTCAACAAGCAGTATGGTGAGGCCTGTTACAGCAATATCCTGCTCCCTGGTAACAACTTCTGTCTTAGCCAATGTTCTGTTGTCGTGAAGAGATACCATTACTGCAACAACTCTTATAAAAGAAGGCATTTAATTTGGGGTTTGCTTATAGTTTCAAGGGTTTAGTCCATTATTATTTAGTCCATTATTAGACCAGGCTGGCCTTGAACCCAGAGATCCACCTCCCAAGAGCTGGTATTAAAGGCATAAGTCACCACTGTCTTTCAAAGACTAGTCTTTTGAAATAAAAATGTCAGGCTGGAGAGATGGCTCAGAGGTTAAGAGCTTTAGCTGTTCTTCCAGAGGTCCCGAGTTCAATTCCCACTAACCACATGGTGGCTCACAACCATCTATTATAATGAGATCTGGTGCCCTCTTCTGGTCTGTAGGCACACATGCAGGCAGAATACTGTATTGGTAATCTTTTTTTAAAAAAGAAATGAAAATGTCAAATATGTAATAAGTTATATCCTCTTTTGGGGTTTATCAACATAGTTGACAGTTTGTTGAGAGATGTTTCCTCACTGAGCACGTTGCGATGCTGAGTGTCTCTTCATTCATTCATTGAGCACACTTGCCATATCAACTCTTGTGTTTATGCTTCTCATCTCAGCTAGGTGCTGAGATGTGGCTTTTTTCAAAGTCGGTTTTTCCTGAATTCCTATCCTCAGATTTGGTTATCTTTCATCTATGAACATTTTAAACACAATTGTCAAGTAAAATCAAATAGTGTTGTGTTTTAGCCCCTCGTTCTGCTGCAGGGCAGGCTTTGCAGGAGAGAGAAGGAGGCAGAGGACAGAAGAGGGAACCTGATCATTGCTGCTTGTCTGGCAGGAGCCTTTTGGTTCTGAGCAGAGAAACCAACTGTTTACTATTTTGGGTGAATGAGGTTGGGTGGTTGCTACGAGCATTTTCTCTGAGGGAGCCCTTGCATCTTGTAGCTCTACGCATTGAAATCATCCCAGCCCTGCCTACTTTTTGGCATTTGGGTAGTGGAGGGAGGTATCGGTGTCCAATCCCAGTGCTGACAGGAAGAAATGTTTTGCCAGGAGACTTACTGATTCTGCCCTTCTGCTGTCAATGCTTTAATGCCCCACTCCCTAAGTAAGCCTGGGATCTCGCTGTTCTTGCAACCCCTTTGCACTGCAAAAACTAAGTGGCCACTTTAACTTCAGTGATGCTAATCAAATTCTCAGCAGATAACAAATGGCTGCTCTAAGGGGGGCAGGAATGGAGACTGGCTTCTTGCAATATTGGCCTCTGGAGTCTTATATCTCCAGCACACTGGAGAAGACCAAGATTTGTCAGCCTGCCTGCAAGATCCTGCCACTGTCATGGATTGTCCTGAAGCCGAGGGAAGACAGCTGCTCAGCAGTGTGCCTGACCCCTTACCACACTTTGCGGGAAGGTTAGCATATTTATCCTTTGGGGTTTGCATGCCCCCCACGTGCACTTTTAAATGTACTGCTGTCACCTCCCTCTGCCTGTCTGTCTGTAGACACTCAAGCTTTGACTTGTGATGGCTTATTTTCTCAGAGTGTGTACTAAAGCTTGTTGAGCATTCAACAAATGGATAATTGGACATAGTACTGTAGCGTGCATTTAAAAGCCAGACAGGACAATGATAAGAATGTTTCTCATGCCTCAGCCCTTCCCAAAAGTAAGCAAACCTGGGTTGTAAAAAAAAAAAAAAAAAAGTGATGGAGAAAGCTGTAATGGGGTGAGACTGCCTCTGTTTGTGGGTCAAGTGCCACATCTTATCAATAAATCACTCTAGTTATAAATAAATATAAATAGGGAGCTGTTGACAGTGTCCTTGTTGTTTTCTGTGCCTTACCACAGCCTTCTTTGCTGTTCTGAACCTAATGACATAATATTCTTTCAGAATGGAGTAGAGACATTTTTCTGCAGAATTTTTAATTTGAGGAAAAAAATCTCTCCTCAGGTCTTCTGGGTCATGGTGGGAGTGGATAGAACCTTCATCAAAATTTTACCAAATTTGGATGGCAAAAGAATGATCAGTCTTGTTTCTTAATGTGATCTGTGGTTATCAGTTCATGCCATTAGCGGTGCGAGTGCTGCCTTTCTAAAGATTGGCGCTCTCGAGATGTCCAGCCCTGGATGGGTGTGTGTGGCTCCCGACAGGGCAGTGAGTGTGTGGAGTCAGCAATGAATGAATCGGCTGCAGAGCAGATTGAGAGGCATTTGTTTTTGTTTGTTTTTTAAATCTAGAAGTATATTGGATCTAAGTGAGAGACATAACCATAGCCCTACAGAGGGAAGACTGCCTGAGAAGCATAGAGATTTAAACATGGGGCTGTAACCCTTCCCTTTGTAGATTCCAGTGAGTTGTAATATTCCAGAGTTAATGCTGGGTTATGTCCTTGCAGATTTGGCCTGGTGTGTGGCAAAAGCCCTGGGTTCAGGGTTTAGCACTGGAAGTAAAAAAAGCAAAGGACGTTTGCCTTAGTGTGGAAAGGTGTATAAGTAGAAATGTGGGCGTATTTAAGCAGGATCAGCATGTCAGCTGAGATGCTAACTCTGTGAAGTTCTGTACACCACCAGATGTGTCCAACCTTTTGACATAGTAGCATAGCAGCACTGTGATCTACAAAGCCATACTCAAGGACCATATGGTAATGACACTCCCCCCAAATACCTCGAATCTCTCCTTATAAGTAGGTTTCTGACTTTGTGTTGGTCTGCATTATCACAATTTGAACACACCTTTGAGGACTCAGATCATGGATTCTCTAATTAACTATTTTTTTATGTAAATATCATTTTGTAAGCTCACAAAGGAAATGGATTATGCTGAATACCCAAGGCCACCCAGTGAAAATGTAGTATGTTAGTCTTGTTTCATTATTATAGATAAATTCCTAGTAACAGTCATTTCCTTTTTTTTTTTTTTTTTTTCTTTAATTGGCTTTGGCAAGGATCAGATCTGCCTGACTGTTGTTTTCAAGGAGGAATGAGCAGTCTTGGAGATGGTGTTATGGTTTCCTACCACCTTCTGGTACCCTAGAGCACTGCCCAGCACTGTCTGTATTGCCCAGCATGGTGGTCACTAGAAAGATGTGGCCGCTGTGACTTGAAATATGGCTTACCCTACTGAGAAACTGAAGGTTTCATTTCATTTGATTTTAACTAGATGTAGATAGAAAATGTTCTTGTTGGCTGCTGCTTGAGACAGGCCAGTTTCTCAGTCCTTGATGTCTCTGCCTGCCTCCCTCCCTCCCTCCCTCCCTCCCTCCCTCCCTCTTGACCAGTTCACTGTTGCAGCTAACGTGGAGAGTGCTGGCTCTGTTCCTGATCTCACAGTGCTTCTCCCTCTCAGTCTTGGCTCCTGCTCTTCATTTCCAGTTGTGAAGTGTTTTGAAGGTTTCTCCTGCACTGCTGTCTCTGTGAATATTATAGAATCTTTTTGTTCTCAAGTAATTTATCTCTAAGCTTATTTCTTAAAAGTTTAAACATTTACTTGCTTTGCACATGTATGGATATGTATGGGCACGTGCATGCCCGAACTCCGCAGTATATATGCGGAGGGCACTTTGAGAATCTGTTCATCCTTCCATCTTGTAGATCCCAAGGCTGTAACTTGGGTCAACAGACATCTTCATCACTGAACTGTCTTGCTTATCTTCTTTGTTGTAGTTGTGAGACCCTTGAAGGAATTTTGCACTTTTAATATTTTTTTCATGTATATGATAAGCTCACCCTTTTCTGTCTAGTCTTCCCAAAACCCTTTTGTAGATCACCAACCATACTGTGCACATTAGCAGTTAGTTTATGGAGACTGCTGATGATCGCAGTGTTCCTGGGCACCAGAGGGCAGTGTTGTGTCCATAGGAAGATGTGCTTATTGTCAAGTGACTGGGGTTTTTGAGCAGTGCCTTAGTTCAGTTTTAGTCGCTCTCTCGTGGATAATTCTAACCTTCTGTGCTATTAAAAATGATGCTTCTGGAATGCTCTTCAGCTGGATTCAGAATATGGTATTGGGCCAAGAGATGGTGAATGTCTTCGTGTTCCTTCTGAGGGCTGTCATTCAAGTCACTTGTTGTAGAAGCTGTTATGTGATAGGCAGTCATTGTCTTAGCTTGGAGCAGGTTGTCTTGACCCCAGGTTTCTAATTTGATCTTGCCAATGGTGTGTGGCCATGTTGCCTCAAGTTTTAGTAAGCCAGTTTCTGCTGTTTAGTGTCTTTGGTCGTAGCTCATGTCAGATGAGGTCACGTGTAAGTTTCTGTCAGGTCAGGAGAGCCTGTGCGGCACCCTCCTTGCTTCTTCAGCACTTGTACCTGAAGCGCACACAGTGGTGAGGACCTGTAATATTGTGACATTGCATTTTAAATACTAGGTAAAGTTGCATGCCTTTAAAAATGGATGAGAGGGGCTGGAGAGATGGCTCAGCGGTTAAGAGCACCGTCTGCTCTTCCAGAGGACCTGGGTTCAATTCCCAGCACCCACATGGCAGCTAACAACTGTCTGTAGTTCCAGTTCCAGGCAAACACCAAATAAAATAAATAAAGTTTAAAAAAAAATGGATGAGAGATGTGAGATGCCATTTTCCCCACCTATGCTGCACGTAGTGAGCTGTGGTTATAACTACAGTAGTCTTGTCAGTACAAGGCTTGCACTCCGGTTACCCCCAGAATAAACTGTTAGCCCCTTGATTTTAATCTCATGTAGATTTAAAATCCTCTGCCTTTCTTAATAATAGAACTTAAGATATTCAGAGTTAGCCAATTATTGTGAGGTATCTGGGTTCACTATGAAAAACCAGGTTCAATATAATTAAGACAAAACTGGTGCATTTTGGATAAACGTGAACAGCTTGTCGTCTGTTATGTGGTTAGACAAGAAGCAAGTATCTGGGCGTTGTTGCACACAACTTTAATCCCAGGACTGGGGAAGTAGAGACAGGTGGATCTCTGTGAGTTTGAGGCCAGCCTGGTCTACAGAGCTAGTTATAGAACAGCCAGGGCTGCACAGTAAGCTGGATCTTTCTTCAGAGTCACCAAATAGCATGTCCAGCTGCGTTCATGCAATCCTATACTTACAAAACACTCTTACTAAAGAAAGTTGCAGTCATGGTATCTGCAATTGAATAATTTCCTGCCTAGGTTTTCAGGTGGAGGAAACAGACCATACAGTCCTGTGTGGTTAGTTATGAGAGAGTCCTAGTAGTACTGAGTAAACACCCTGGTCAGTGTGGGATGAAGAAGGTACCCAGGATCCTGGAACTGTTCAGGATATATAAGCTCACTCCTTTGGGAGTGATCTGAATAAAGCTCCTCCAGAGCGTTCAGGTAAGTGCTGAACACACTTGGGCTGCGGCCCAGGCCGAAGGCACATTTCTGCATCAGTCTTCTCAAGCCTGCCAGCTTCAAGAGCTAGAGTAGGGGGTAGGGAGTGGGAGATAGAGGTGGTTACACCCTGACAAGAACAGCCCAAGCCGGATTCCTGTTGGGGAAATGAGTGCCATAGCCCTGCACAGGGTTGAGCCCACCAAGGATCACCATGTATTCTCAGAGCCTAGTGCCTGCCTTGGAGGTGGTTCCTACATCTCTGGGACTGATTCCTGCAGCCTGTCACAGTCTTAGGCTTGACTGAGCCTTCCATCTCAGAATAGGTAGGAGTGGGACCGCTTGGTAGTCAGTTGTTCTGTGCACCCTGGCTGTAGAGGAAATAGACACCATAGTCTCCTCAGGCTTCATCTCTTCCCTGCCCCCACTTGCCTGTTGCCCTTTTGATTTTTTTAATCTGATACTCAACCTCTCCTCCCCCCACTCACACGCATTGGAGTCTCCTAAGCTATTTCTGTCGGTTTAATGATCCCCAGCTGTTGCTGTAGTTCTGGCTTATGGGAATCAGCAGAGCCAGGCCAGAAGGGGTCTTGCTTGAAGTAGGCACACGGGTTGTTAAATAAATCTCACTCATTTTTCTGAAACCACTAGGGTGAGGCTGTTTAGGGATGCTAATACTAGGATGCTTTAAAACACAAGAGTAGAGGGCTGGAGAGATGGCTCAGTGGTTAAGAGCACTGACTGCTCTTCCAGAGGACCTCAGTTCGATTCCCAGCATCCACATGGCAGCTCACAACTGTCTGTAATTCCAAGATCTGACACACTTACACAGTTATACATGCAGGCAAAGCAACAATTCATGTAAAATATTAAACACACACATGAGGAGAAGTAGAACTGCAAGTTCCTATCAGGGACCCCTCCCCCCAATCAACTCCTCACTGAGTGAGAGATGGTGGTAAGGCCTCCCTTGAGTAGTCAACACAGACTAGCATACAAAGTTGCGGCAGGACCATAAACATTCATAGTGAATATAGTTGATAACAGTGCAGTGGGTATTTCCAGATAGGAATCTTGAGTGTACTTAGCATAAAGAAATGATAAAAGTTTAAGGTGATGGATATGCTAATTTTACTGATTTGGTCATTATTACCTGATTTATACGGGAGTAAATACATCACATATTGCCTTAGAAAAAATATACAAATATTGTACCAAACAAAATTTTAAAAAAGTACTCCTCTTGGGGACCAGAAGGATGGCTCAGTGATTAAGAGCATCGGCTTCCAGACTGGAGAGATGGCTTAGAGGTTAAGAGCACTGGCTGTTCTTCCAGAGGTCCTGAGTTCAATTCCCAGCAACCACATGGTGGCTCACAACCATCTATGATGACATCTGGTACCCTCTTCTGTATACTGTATACATAATAAATAAGTCTTTAAAAAAAAAAAAAAAAAAAAAAAAAAAAAAGAGCATTAGCTTCTTCAGAGGTCCTGAGTTCAATTTTCAGCAATAGTAAATGAGCTCTGATACCCTCTTCTGGCACACAGGTGTACATGCCAGTATGCCATATGCATAAAATACGTAAATATTTAAAAATAATTTTAAAAGATTTTAAAGAAAGTATTCCCTGGCATGTGTGATGTTAGTTTATATATTTGAGTTCATCATCTGGCCTGTCCCTTTTCAACCATGTGCTGTGTCTCGGGAGCCAAACACCTTCCTTAGAAAGGTGGGTTCTGTGACAGGAGAGGTGGAAATCATTCCTGAAGGTAACAGGAGGTGTCCGTCTCATTTCTCTGTTGGCCTAATGCAGGTTTCTTCTGTAGATTTTTGTGCAAAACTTGCAGCAGCGGAATGTCCGTCCCCTTTGCAGATCCAGCCAGGCAAATGTCAGGGAATAGAGATGTGATTCTTACAACAACTTGAGGGCTCCTTGGGTTGCGTGGCCACACGCCTTCTCTTCTCATCTGTCCTTTCTAATCACAGGATGGGTGCTAGGAGGACTTTTAACAGATACACGGTCCAGGCTTCTTGTGCATGGGTTTGAGCTTAAAAATAACTCTCCAGCACTGGTTTCCGACCCTGTAGCTCCAATCCTCCCTTACGGCATCGCAGTTTAGTTTTACAGATCTCATCTGTAGAAATTTTGCTGCCACCCTTCCCAAAATTTATTTTTAAATCTCAAATTCAGTTAGCAAAAATTTACACTATCTAGAATTTGGGGTGGGGTTCTCATTGTTCAATTATGACACATATCTCCAAATTTCCTCTGATCAGAAGTTCTTTGAGATGATGCCGTCAGCCTTAGCCAGTTGCAGAGTAGGATCATATGACTTGTTCATACTGCGAACGGCCTGCAGATGGCATAGGCTTTAAACTGGCTATTAAACCTGCCTGTGACCTTGTCAACCTTGGCCACATTTATCTGGATAGATGTCTGTTCCTTGGTGCCAATGATGCTGTTGCCCAAGGAGAATTTTCATGACATATACAGGTCTATGAACTTGCTGATGTCTTCTGCCTGTCAAGACTGTGACTCCTTGTCTCCTCCCTCTACTCTAGGTTCATCATGAGCGCGCTCGCGCACACACACACACACACACACACACACACACACACAGAGAGAGAGAGAGAGAGAGAGAGAGAGAGAAAGAGAGAGAGAGATGCTACCTAGGATTTTTACAGGGAGAAATGGCTATGTTTGCATGCAGAACTTTATGCACAAACATTAAAAAACCCTTCTGACTGTCTGTGTGAGTGTGTGCTCTAATTTTTATTTTCTGATTACTTCTTTGCACTCTAATTAGAAAAGATCCCTCCTAAAGATTAGAGATAACAGAGAAGTTCAGTTCTCAGTACCTGCAAGGCATTCACAGCCATATGTAACTCAGTCCAGGGGATCTGACATTCTCTTCTCGACCATGATGACAGCAGCACATTTGAGTTACATAGACGTTCAAGTAGGCACAACAACCATGCCCACAAAATATCAATTTAAAAGATCTCCTTAATTATTAAAATGTATGTATTTTAAGGATACTTAACTTTTAGATTTTTCTCCTAAATGTTAACTAAAGGAAATTTTACTTGTTATTATAAACACTAAAATTGAACATCAGAAGTTTCAAGAAACTAAATAGCCTTTAATCCTAGCACTTGAAAAGCATATTCAGGCAGATCTCTGTGAGTTTTGAGCATGGTCTACAAAATGAATTTTGGATGAGACCCTGTTTTGTTTTAAAAGAAAAAAGAAAGAAATAGGAAAAGCTTATGACAGCTTCAGATACTTTAAATGGAAAAAAGTGCCCCAAATTTCTAAGTACATACAGAATTTAAATGAAGTTCAAAGGCGTCCTCAGGCTTTTCATAATCATTCTAATGTGATTTATATTTCTCAAGTTCATATATCTAAAGATAAAGGCATTAGAAGTGCACAGATCTTGGAAGGTTTTCTTTGTTTTCTCTGGGGGAATTTGAATCCAAGTTCAGAATCTGCTCACCTGTCACAGCCCTCAGCAGATCTTTGTGGACTGTCAACACCAGTCGCACCCACAGAAATGAAGATCTAGACATTTCTGAGGAAATAGAGCTAATATCACAGTGTAATGGGATAATGTCATGGAAACAGCATCCTTGATGCTTTTGCTTTTGGTTACCCTCGTTAGTCCAAGGGAAACAGTGACTACTGCTCTGTGCAGTTAGTTGCACACTGCATTCAGAGCTTATAAGTGAAGTTCAGTTTTTTTAAAGATTTTATTTTTAGTTATGTGTAGCTGTGTGGGTCTGCGAACATGAGTACGGCGTCTGAGTGGCCAGAGGTTTTGAATCCCACTGACGCTGGAGTTACAGGTAGCTGTGAGCCACTGGACATGGTTGCTGGGAACTGAATGCAGGCTCTTTACAAGACAAGAGCCTTAATTAACCTCTGAGCCAAATCTCCAGCACTGTGGAGTTTATTATATTTGTTTGTTTTTTAATTTTTTTATTTTTATAGAATAAAGTCTCGGTTTTTATCCATGTATCCCCTTGTTCCAACTCCCTTCCCCCTCCTGGCCCCTCCCAGTCAGTCTTCAGCCTCCCTCCTCCCCAACCCCCTTTCCCTCCCCAGGGAGGGCAAGAGATCCCAAGATGGGTTAGCTCAGCATCCACTCCAGGCAAGTCCAATTTCCTCATCCTAATATCAAGACTGGATTAGGTGTGCCTCTGGAGGGAATGGGCTCCAAGGTGCCAGTCCATGCACAGAAACACAGTCTGAACCCTCCCCTTGAGGCTCCACATATTACCCATGCCAGTGGACAGTTGCCTATTCTTGGAGGACTTAGTTCCTTTTCCAGATGGTTCCTAGGTGGCTGTTATTGATTAAGTGAGCTCCCCAGAGCTGCAGCCAGCCATAACTGTGATGTTTGTTTGTTTATTAAGACAGGGTCTCACTATATAGCTCTGGCTGACCTGGAACTCACTATCTAAACCAGGCTGGCCTTGAACATACAGAAATTCACCTGCCTCTGCCTCTTATAGGTATGTGCCACCAAGCCTGGCTCTGTGATGGAGTTGCTTGGAAAGTGAGTCTTTTTACACGGAAATAGTTTTTGTTTGTTTGGGTTGGGGAGGTTGGTTTTTCAAGACAGGGTTTCTCTGTGTAGCCTTGGCTGTCCTAAAATTCACTCTGTAGACTATGCTGGCCTCAAACTCACAGAGATCCAACTGTTCCTGCCTCCTGAGTGCTAGAATATATATATAATTTCATTTATCTGTGTGTGTGTGTGTGTGTGTGTGTGTGTGTTTTCATGCCACAGTCCCCATGTGTAGGTCAGAGGACAACTTGTGTGAGTTTGTTATCTCTATCCACCAATAGTGTCTGTGGATTGAAGTTAAGGTTGTCATGGTCAGGCTTGGCAGCAAACACCACCTTGTTTTGTTTTGTTGGGACAAGATTTCTCTTCATAGTCCTGGAACTCCATTTGTAGATCAGGCTGGCCTCAAACTCACAGAGGTCCACCTAATTCTGCCTCCCAAGTGCTGGGATTAAAGCAGTACACCGCCATGCCCAGCAACTGAAAGCATCTTTCCCCGGTGTGCTGTCTTACAGCCCATTAGCTCAGGCTTTTGAACATGTCAGGAAGTGTTTATCTATTATGGGTAATAATGAAGATTCCTTTTAACGTTGGCAGTAAGTGTGATGTAGAAAAGGTCACCGATCTTTGTGGTCAGGTTAACCTGTACCTGTATTTTAGCTCTCACTGCCTCACTGGCTCTGATGCCAGCTGCTTACCTCTTTTAACTAGTTTCTTCATCTATAAAACAGAAGTAACACATGGCTCAAATAGCTGCACTTGTATATGGAACCCAGTGTCCTTGCAGCTCCCTATCAGATTCTTTATTTCGTATATAATTGTCTTCAAGACAAGTCTTTTCTCCAAGCCTTCTGCACCTGCTGCCTCTGTTCCCTGGAACCCAGTTTCTCTGGGCCTTATTCCTGGCTTATCCTATCATTTAGGTCTCTCTATGAGTCATGTTTTCAAAAAGACTTTATGTTTTGTATTTTGCCTCTCAGTCACTCTCTGTTCTCTTCACTAGATTTTCATTTATGAAAGTTTCTTGTTACTGAGGGATTGGGTGGTATGATGCATCCTTCTAGACTTTTGTCTCTTGGAGCCTCTGGGGTTTCTTGAAGATGCATCCACCAGTGTGCTATTAGAATGTCTGGTTCCTGTGAACACAGGCAACCTTTGCAGTGAGTTCTGATGCATGCTGCATCCATAGCATCCTTTTGCTATAATTTTCCACCCCAATGGCAGTGTCATTTTGATTGCGCTGATGTCATCCTAAAACATGACTGATGTGTTCTCAGGAAGAGGAAGGTAGATCTGTGCTTAAGGCTTCAGATTTGGACACCACTAGACCCCAGTCTCTGCTCTGCCCATTAACTGTTAACTGTGACCTTGAGCAAGTTGCTTAATTGTCTCAAAGCTCAAGTTCCATGTCTATAAAATAATGAAAGTACCCTCTGCATAGTCAGTCTTGGGAGACTTGGACCCTGGCAGTATGTTCTCACTTTTTTATAAGTATTATTAAACAGCACAGATGTTATATTTTTCCATATTTAATAGCTCAAATTAGGTTTTATGAATCTGTCTTTTACAAACTACAAGGCTAGATGGACAAGTAGCTCAAGTTTTCCAGCCAGCAAAGGAACTTCAGCAAAGGCTCTGCTTTATTCCTAATAGCATCAGGTTACATGGAAGATACTTATCTCTTTGAGGAGGGGTGTTATTTCTGGTTTCTAAAATAGATTATTTGTAAAGAAGTTAACTGGTATTTATATGTGACATATATATGAAAGAGAGATTTGTGGATTTGTGAGAAGGCTGAATGATGACCAGCAACACAACCAAGTCTGAAGTTTGTGAGGTGCATGTCTTAAAATCAGGATTCTTCTACTACTGTGTTATCTTTACAGTATTGTGTTATAATTAGTGTGTTTGTTTCTGCTACAGATCACTTATGCTTTGACTCCATTAGAAAGCCTGTTACTCTTTGTTCTTCAAAATTTGTCATTGGGAATAGTGATTTCTTTGTGCCCAAGAAATGACTGTGTTTCAGTTTAAAAGCCTAGCCACTAATAGACTCATGAATCCTTCTGAAGAAATAAAATTTATGAGTTTATTTTTTTGTTAATTTTTAATTATATATGTGTTTTGTCTGCATATACATCGCTGTACCACATATATATCTGGTGCATGCGGGACTAGAAGAGGGCATTGGATCCTCTGCAACTGGAGTCATAAACCTTTGCGAGCCACTGTGTGGGTGCTGGGAGCCAAACTGGATCATGTAGAGGAGCAGCCAGTGTTCCTAACTGCTGAGCCACCCTGGCAGTCCTAGATCACAAGTTTTTAAAATAAGCTTTTATTTTAGAACCGTTTAAGCTCACACAGATGGCACAGAGAGCTCGCAGACACCTTCGCACTGTCATTCCAGGAGACCAACAGTGCCACTTGTTGTTAGGTGAACACAAGCTTTATATGGTTGGACTCCATGCGTTCCTTGCTGCTGTCATTTGCTGTACCGAGATCCAGTGTAGGAGCCCCTTGTACTGGCTGGTTTTGTGTCAGCTTGACACAGGCTCGAGTCATTAGAGAGGAAGGAGCCTTGGTTGAGAAAATGCCTTCATGAGCTCCAGCTGAAAGACTTTTTTTCTTAGTTAGTGATTGATGGGAGAGGGCCCACCCTATTGTGGGTGGTACCATCCCTGGGGTGGTGGTCCTGAGTTCTCTAAGAAAGCAGACTGATCAAGACATAAGAAGCAAGCCAGTGAGCAGTACCCTCCATGGCCTCTGCATCAGCTCCTGCCTCCAGGATCCTGCCCTGTTTGAGTTCCTGTCCTGACTTCCTTCAGTGAGGAACAGGACTGTGGAAGTGGAAGCCAGAGAACCTCTCTTCACAATGTGTTTTTTGGTCATGGTGTTTCATTGCCGAAGGAGAAACCGAGGACACCCATGATGCATTTACCCATATGATTCTCCTCCTCTTTGTTAGTCACTCCTCCGTCTCTCCCGGGTCTCATTGTGTGGCTCAGGCTGATCTCTCCACCCTTAGCTCTGGCAGTGGCGAGTCAATAGGATCCCAAAGACAATATGCTTTCATTTCCTCTGCTTTTTCATGTCTGTGTTAACTCTGGACTGTCCAGTTCAGCTGGTCCCCTTTTCTCTGGCAAAAGATAAGTGAATCTTTCTGGGTCTTTTTTTTTTTTTTTTAACTTTATTTACTTACTTATTTGCCTTGGTGTTTGCCTGGAACTGGAACTACAGACAGTTGTTAGCTGCCATGTGGGTGCTGGGAATCGAACCCAGGTCCTCTGGAAGAGCAGACGGTGCTCTTAACCGATGAGCCATCTCTCCAGCCCCCTTTCTAGGTCTTTGAACCACTGCTTCTGCGCTGGCAGCTCAGAATTTTAGGAGAAGACTTTGAACATTCACTGTACATTTAATTTCAGTAATGAACTTGAATTCTTATGCCCTTCTCTGGGTCTTAGAAGGGGACTCAGATCTGGGAACAGAGTGCAGAAGAGCTGCCTTGCCCTACCTTGCCTTTTACTCACTCTTACCCTCCCCCTTCTGTCGGTCATTAACTATTCAGGAACTTCACACAATGCACCCTGACCAGGTCCACCCTCCCATCTCTGAGTCCGGCTTGTGTTGCCCATACACTCACTGGAGCATGGTCAAAGTCCAGTGGCCAGCCCCTTAAAAAACCCTGAGTCCTTCCCACCCACCTCTCCAGAGGCCTCAACTGTGAAGAGCTGCTCTTCAGCGTCTTTATCACAGTTTTTAAGGACTCTCTTCAGTAGCTTCCTGTCTGGACTGTTTCTTCAGGGTGGAGGCTGTCTCTCATTCTCAGTCCTGGGTCTGCAGTCATCTGTCCACTGCACAAGGAGCTTCCCTGTCCATAGCAGCCCAGGCAGCAGGGACAGCAGGGATTACTGCACTCCACATGGTCTCTGGAGGTAGTGCAGACTGTGGGCATCAACATGGTCTCCAGAGGTCACCACAAACATCAGCTACAGCAAGGACCTTGGACATCTACATGGCCTCCGGCTTTAGCAAGGATCACAGAAGTCTTTTGGGAGGTTCAATTAGAAAATGAGCCAGTCTTCATCTCTGAGTCCTACCATAGCTCAGAGTTGCGGTGATTGTGCGCCTGGGTCACTGCATCTCACCCTATGAGAGGAGCAAGGTACCCTGGTAGTAGCCTGAGCCCCGGTGGCCTGATGACTGGTCTACTCCATCTGTTGTTCTGCTTTTGTCTCTAAAATCATCATCCCGCAAGACCTGCCCCTTTGTTGTTAGTTATTCAAGAGGTACTGCACACTCTGCAGGCTTATCACTGCTGAGTCACCCCATGAAGCCCCTGGGTCTCTCAGCTGCTGGGAGCAGCCTGTGCCCCAAGGCCTGAATCTGAATGATAGAATCTTAGGCACGTCCCCCGTCTCCCCCCCCCCTCCTTCTTCCTTTTGTTTCCCACTATCAAGGACAGCTTGAGATGGGATTGTTAAACAGGAATGTTTTGCTGTGCTGGAGACGATGCTCAGTAGTTAAGAGTGTTGCTCTTTGGCTGGTTTTATGTGGACTTGACACAGCCCAAGTCATTCTGGAAGTGGAAACACAATTGAGGAAATACCTTGTGGATTACGTGGGAAGGCCCAGCTCATTGGGGTGACACCCCAGCAGGTAGTCCTAAACTGTGTGAAAAAGCAAGCCAATGAAGCCATGAGCAGCACTCTTCCAGCATCCCCTGTGGCAGCTCCCGCCCTGACTTCTTCAGTGAAGGACCCGGTTCTCCCTCTACTTGCTTTAGGGTGCGGTGTTTTATCAGGAAGATGGAAACCCTAAGACACCCAGGGTCCAGAAGAACCAAGTTCTCCTCTCAGCACCCACTTCAGTGGCTCACATCCGCTGTGGTCTCCTCCCCAGAGGATCTGACTCTGTCTTCCTCTTCCCAGCCCACCTGTGGACACCTGCACATGTCACATTCACTGACACAGACATATACATTTAAAAATAATTAATAAGAATCTTTCACTGGATGTGGATGGCACATACCTTTAAATTCCAGCACTTGGGAGGCAAAGTCAGATGAATCCCTGTAAGGTCCAGCCTGATCTAGAGACTGAGTTCCAGGTCAGCCAGGGCTACATAACAAGACCCTGTCTCTAAATAAATAAATCTTTTGTTGTTGTTGTTGTTTTCAAAAATATTTTATTATGGGCAAGGCACTTTTAAAGACTAAAGTTACCTTTTGGGGAGTGTGGTGTCAAATCACTGGCAATTCTTCTGCCATAAAGAAAATAATCTTTTGAAAGCCCCTGGTCTGTCCCCTGGCTGCACAAAGTATTTGCTGTATACATTTGTGGGATTTCAGAGTTTTAATGGGCAGGAGTTAGTTTCCAAGATTACATGATTGTGAAAAAACTGAAAGTAACTAAAGTGCTTGACTTAGGTAGCAGTGGAGTCAGGGCAGCGGCTAGGGCTGCTTTCCCTTAAAAGAGAGTGTGTTTACTTGAAACTTACAAACTATTCCAGAGACCTTTCCTGGCAGCTGTCAGCTGCCAATAGTTTTTCTGCTAGGGGTGGGACCTTGTGAGCCAATCCTCACTGGAATGTTGCCTGGGGGAGGGGTTTCTAGAGATGTCCCATCTATGGCTCAGCACTCAGCAGTTCTTTATCCTCAGACCTGTGTCGGCTCTGTGTTAACGATGTCCACTGCAGGGAGAAGCTTCTCTGGCCAAGGTTGAGAACAGCATTAATTTATGGTATTAAAAACAAAATATTGGGGCTGGAGAGATGGCTCAGAGGTTAAGAATACTGACTGTTCTTCCAGAGGTCCTGAGTTCAATTCCCAGCATCCACATGGTGGCTCACAACCATCTATGACATCTGGCACCCTCTTCTGTATACTGTATATGTAAAAATTTAAAAAAAAAATCTTAGAAAAAAAAAACCCAAAATATTTAGCAGGCCATTTGACAGCATGTTCATTTATTAAACAGTAGTAACACACACACACACATACACACACACACACACACACACACACACACACACACACACGCGCACGCACGCACGCAGCCTGTGACCTTCACTGCTGGATGCTTTTGCCTGGGAGGCCTCACATGTAGTTGATTTCTCCCTAGCAGTCATGGCACTGCTATACCAGGGAACACTTCTTGTCTGCCAGATCAGTATTATAACACACTGGGTAAGACCATTGATGTCTACTCTCCCCCAGCAGCCTGCAAAGCACCTTCTAGCACTATGAAAGATGTGTGGCAGGGAGGGTATTTCCTACTTGTCCCAGCTTGGTTTCTTCATGACACCAAAGCATGTGGCATTCTCAGCTATTGTGATAGTCTTACCATCCTAGTACAGATGGCCCAGAAAATAACAGCAAAAGCCTCAGCCTGTGCTGTCTTAGGGGCTTGTGGGGCTCCGATGACCGTAACCTGCTGGGAGGTATCCTGTGCCTGGCACTGAGACTTGTGTTTGATAACCCATGAGTAAATGTTACTTTTGTATAGCATGTAATGATTTGAGTCCCCCTTTCCCACTATACCTAAGAGTTTCATGAGAATGAGAATCAATCCTCTTCAGATAGCATTCCTAACACCTGACGCGGAAGTGTTTATTTTAATACAGGAGTTAAGTCCACTAGGCCGACCACATAATAGAATCCAATGTCTGCTGCACTTATCACACCCTTCTCTAGCAGCAGTGACTGTAGCCTTCTGGTCCCTGTAGCATCTTTTGTAAGAAGCAGTGTCTCACATATAGCAGACCCTTTTGTCTCCTCATAGAATACCCCCCTCCCCGAAAAAAGAGGGAGGAGGAGGAGAGGCCCTCTGCCGCCTTGATAGGGAATGGAGAAGGAAGGAATTTAAGGTGGAGTGAATGGAGGTGAATACACATACTGGCACTTGGCACAGGAACCCTCAGGCCGCTGAGCACAGAAGCTCCAAGGGTGTAAGCCATGAGCTCTGACTGGCTTATTTCTATGTTTTGCCTAAAATCTGTTTAAACAGTTGACCTGTAATAGCAAGAGAGAATATTACAAGTTAGCTCATGTAGCATTAAAGGAGGAAAAACTGCCTTCTAGACCCTGACTGCTCTCAAGTGCTTGATGTGAAGCAGATCACAGCCTGTACTTACGTCGTCACTGATTTCATGTGTCTCCCATTTCCCTGAACACGTTATGCGCCTGGCAGAGGGGCTGCTGTGGCAGTGTTGGGTAGTAAGCTCTTGCTAAATGAATGAATGCAGAACACACTCCCCACCCCAGCTCCCAGTCCCTACACTAAGTGTTGCTGCTTAAAATAACACCAACAGCAGAACTTAGGAACCTTTGGAATACTTCCTAATTTTATTTCATTATTTTATTTATTTTGAGACAGTATCTCATGTATCCCCAGATGGCCTTGAACTATGTTTATAGACAAAAGTTACTTTTTCTTTTCTTTTTTTTTTTTTGAGACAGGGTTTCTCTGTGTATCCCTGGCTGTCTTAGAACTTGCTCTGTAGACCAGTCTGGCTTCAGACTCACAGATCCATCTTCCTCTGCCTCCTGAGTGCTGGGATTAAAGGTGTCTGTCGGCTGCCACTGCCCCAAAATGACTTTCAGCTTTGATTTTCCCTCCTTTGTCCCCAAGTGCTAAAATTCCCTGGGTGTGTCACCACACCTAGTTTGTGGGGTGCTGGGCCTAGTGAATGCTAGTCAGATATTCTACTAACTGAGCTACATCCCCAGGCCCAACTTTTCACCTATTTATTATTTTGAAATTTTGAGTTTTATGTGTATGAGTGTTTCACCCGCATTTCTGTCCATTTACATGGTACTTGGGGAGGCCAGAAGAGGGCCTCAGATCCTTTAGAACTGACATTACAGGTTGTGAACCTCTCTGTAAATATTAGAAATTGAACCTAGGCCTGTGTATTTAATCACTGAGCCATCTCTCCAGCCTGACTTCATCTACTTTTAATCGTATATCATAAAACTAAGACTAGTGTGTTCGGAGTAGTCTGGTTCTGAGTGACAGGTCATGTGCTTTTATAATTTGAATCCACTGCGTGAATTTAAGGCTATGGCATGAACTACAGTATGCAATGCATAAAGACAATAGATGTAGCTCACTGATGCAAGGGTGGTAGCTCTAATTATCACATGCTAAGCTTCTCCTAAGGCTAACGCCCAGCCCCTTCTGGATCTTCCCAGGAAATTAAATTCTCTAGTATGAAGCTAGTTAGTGGTGCCTGTTACTGAGTTAAGTTGGGTTTGCTGTTCATGGGACTGTGTTTTAGAGGTCACAGACTTTAAGGCTTTATCCACTCATTCTGAGAAATATTTAAAACCAGTTCAAATGATTTATTTTTATTTTTTAATTTGGGGTGTGTGTGTGTGAAACAGAGAGAGAGAGAGAGAGAGAGAGAGAGAGAGAGAGAGAGAGGAGACAGATAGACAAACAGACAGACAACTTGGAGGAGTTGGTTCTCTTCTTCCACTGTATCAAACTCAGTCAGGCTTAGCAGCAGGTGCCTTTACCTGTAAGCCATAGACCATGCCAGTCTGGGGAGATGTATGGAAGTAAGAATTTGACATACTCTTCCTGTTCCATTGTACATCACTATTTAGATCTCCTTACCATTCCCCCAAATAAATAAAAAGCCAACAGAAATATCTGCTTGTGCACAGACTTGTCTTTTACCTGTGTGGTTACTAAATCCCACAAACTTAATACAGCATCTGTTTCTAAATGGGTTTGTGAGGGTAGCCCATATATAGATGAGCAAATGCATTTATAACTAATGCATGGTGAGTCAGCTGAATGGTCACCAGAAAAGAATTGGAAGACCCGGCTGCAGAAATGGCTCAGTGGTCAAAAGCACTGACTGCTCTTCCAGAAGACCCAGGTTCAATTTCCAGCACCCACATGGCAGCTAACAGCTGTCTGTAACCCCATATCCAAAAACAACAGCAACACAATTGCACAATGGCCCTCATGACCCTAGCTTGTATGGCTCACTTGGGAAATGGCTGTTTCACTAATTGTTCTTTATTTGACATGTTCATGCTTAATTGATTGTTTCTCTGTTCTCTGAAATTGGTTATGTTAATTCATTATATTTAAGCATCTTCTAATAGCTTATCTTACACCGAGTCTTAGAAATACTGTAGGGCTGGAGAGATGGCTCAGCAGTTAAGAGCACTGACTGTTCTTCCAGAGGAACTGAGTTCGATTCCCAGCATCCACACGGCAGCTAACAACTGTCTGTAATTCCAAGATCTGATACCCTTACATAGTTATACATGCAGGCAAAATACCAATTCACATGAAATAAAAATAAATATTTTTTTTTTTTTTTTTTAAAAAAACTTTATTTATTTATTTATTTGCTTTGGTGTTTGCCTGGAACTGGAACTACAGACAGTTGTGAGCTGCCATGTGGGTGCTGGGAATCGAACCCGGGTCCTCTGGAAGAGCAGACGGTGCTCTTAACTGCTGAGCCATCTCTCCAGCCCAAATATTTTTTTTTTAAAAGAAATACTGTAGAAGACAGACTTCCCTTTACCCTCTTTGTCTTGTCTAGCTTGGCTTTCTCCTTCCTTCCTTACGAATGGGAGTTGCATTGCTAAGTACCACACCTGAGAATTACAGAGACCAGGGCTGGAACCCCAGCTTCTGTTCCATTAAACTTCATGGCACAAAGCAAACACTGTAAAGATCTGTGCTCTAGTTTCCTTATTGTGAAAGGAGATAGTGATCATAGCCATCTTGACAGAGCTTCTTCAGTGTCAAGGTTAAAGCTCAGAGCATGTCAGTCTCCCAGCACAAAAGCAAATGTGACATAGTGACTCCCCACCATTGCTGTTTCTGTCTGACTGCTTTGTTGACCTGCATTTATGTTACTCTGTAGTCGGTTCCTAGGGTTAATTCCTCCACTGAAGCAGGTTACCTCATCTCCTGTGACCTTAATCTGAACCAGCGGTTTTCCTCAGCACCAGATAATGAACTCAGAAGGTCTGTTATCTCAGCAGACTGACTTGCAGAAAATCCTGGGAGAAACAGAGTTAGGAGCTCGGGTTATTAAATCAGATTGTTTGGGTTCAAATCCTGCTCTACCCCTTTATTAGTGAGGCAAATTTGGTGATTTAATCTCTGTAGGCCTCACTTTTCTAACCTGTAAAATTGGTTAAATAATACCTATCTGTTTATGGATCTTATGAAAATGTAGTGATTTTTAAAACATAAATGCATAGAGCACTTGCCTAGAATGCACAAGGCCCCGATTTGATTTTCATTTCCACAAAGCACACACAGGAAAGAGAGAGAGAGAAAGAGAGAGAGAGAGTGCCAGAGGTGTGTAGAATAGGGTCTGACATAAGAATACATGCTATAGATATATATATTAAAAAAAAAAAATCAGCCATTGGCATAGTTGTTGCTTTTATCTATTTAGTTAAGACTTTATTTTAAACAATGTTAATTTGTAAATAATAACTTTTTTATTAGATTCCCAAACCATGTCTGTCATCATTTTGAGAGTTAATCAATTCTTTATAGCCAAGTGTCTTAGTTAGGGTTCCTATTGCTGTGAAGAGACACCATGACCATGGCAACTCTTATAAAGAAAACATTTAATTGGGTGACTCTCTTACAGTTTCAGAGGTTCAGTCTGTTATCATCATGGTGGGAAACATGGCAGTGTGCAGGCAGATGTGGTGTTGGCTGCATCTTGAACAGAAGGCTACAGGATGTGGACTCTAATGCTGGGTGGTATCTTGAGTATAGGAAACCTCAAAGCCCTCCCCGACAGTGACACACTTCCTCCAACAAGGCCATACCCACTTCAACAAAGCCACACCTCCTAATAGTGCCACTTCCTATGAGATTATGGGGGCCAGTTACCTTGACACCACCACACAACATAGGCTTTGGAGTGGTCTTCCTGACTCCTCCTTCCGAGTAGCTGGGGTGACAGATATGTGCCCCAGAATCCTGTTATTAAATGCCTACTGTAATAAAATACAAATAATATTTTTTTTTCCTTTGTTTGAGACAGACTTTTACTTTGTAGCCTCAGGCTGATAAAGAATTTGTAACTGGACTGGAATTATAGTTATGAGTGTTTTGTTTTTGTGCTTTTTAAACTTCAATCAGAAAGCATCGCTGTACAGGTAGAAGGTAGCGTTTGTGACCCAGGGTAATTCTGACCGTAGGGAAACCAGCTGAAGAAAGTGCATTTTCAAACAAAAGTGAATTGTAAAGATGGAGAAAAGTCCATGGTAACTAAGGAAGAGTAAAATTAGCATTCTCACTGGGGTGTTTTTCCTAGGAAGGATAGCCTATCAGTCACCATGGCAGCCTGGGAAAGTGGTGGAATTAAGAACAGTTGTTGAGGAGGCAGAATTGCTGAACAAGGAGGGAGGGTGACTTGGGAGAGAGAGAAGTTCTGCTTTGTACCTGTGACTTTGAGACATGGGCAAGAAGCTAGTCATTATTCTCCCATCCTCGGATGCCTCTAAAAACTGCTGTGCAGGACTGGATAGATGGCTCAGAGGTTAAGAACACCGATTGTTCTACAAGAGGGCCCTGGTTCAATTCCCAGCACCCACATGACAGCTCACAACTGTCTGTAGCTCCAAGATTTGACCTCCTAACACAGACATACATGCGAGCAAAACACCAATGTAATAAATAAAATATGAATAAATAAATTATTTAAAAAAAGAAAGAACACCAGCTGCTCTTTCCAGGTCCTGAGTTCAATTCCCAGCCATCACATGGTGGCTCACAACCATCTGTGATGAGATCTGATGCCCTCTTCTGGCATGCAGACAGAACACTGTGCATAATAAATAAATACATCTTTCAAAGCAAAACAGCTGCTGTGTGAAAAGGCCCATGCTAATACATCTCCATTTTTAGTAGATGTATGTTCCCCTCAGATGTGGCTTTCAGGGCCCTGCAGTAGAAACCTGATAAATGAAAGGAAACTTGCTTTGGCTGAGACCCTCCTCACCCTCCCTGGACTTCTCAGTCTCTCACCACAGCTATGCTAGTTGTTTTTCTGAACAGAGATAACTGATGCTTAATTTAATAAAAAATTCCTGTTGTCTCATGAAGCAGTGTTGCAGAGTAGAGCTCAGAGAGACACCTGCCTCTCCCCACTAGCCCGGATGTGCATTGAGTCATAGAGCTTGGTTGTCCCATCTCAACAGAGAAAGAAAGGCTGTGAAAATGAGAAGAAAAAAAGAACATAACCATGTTAATGACAACATATCTTCTATCTAGAGGAATGTGGTGCATGGTGAAAACAGCCATCATGTTTAGATCCAAAAGGAAAGATTTTACAAATAAGTGGTGGCACCCTGGTCTGTGAGGAGCAGATTTGTTCAGCACGTTCGTGTGTAACATTCTCTGAAAACCTGCAGGACAGCTGGGAAGCCCCTTGTGCTGGGTGCTGGCCCACTGTAGTTTCCTTGAGTTTAGAGTTGATGTTTTCAGTCCCAAGAGGAAGGCTGAGTCCTGTAGGTTTTAAGCAAGAGGCAAGTCTGGTAGTTTGTGGATAGTTATCGCCCTGCAAGACCCTTCGCAACTTCCTCTTGCCGCCCACAGCAGAATGCGGAAACCCTGCTGTCAGGCCACTTCTGTAGTGACACTCAGTTGTCGTTGGGGACCCTCCTTTCATATCATAGCCTGGTTTTTGGCCTTTCTCTGTTTGAAAATGTGCCTGCTGTGGTGGAATGGCTGACTGACCTTCTGTCTTCTCCCTTTGCTGCCATGCAGTGCTGCAGTTGAAGCTCCAGCAGCGGAGGACCCGAGAGGAACTGGTGAGCCAAGGGATCATGCCGCGTAAGTGTCTCTCTTCATTCCTACCTTGCTTTCTGTGTTGGTGTTGCTCCTGTGTGCCCAGGAGCATCTAACAGGGCAAAGGTCACGGCTTTATTTCCCAATCTTACCCGGCATAACTGGGTCATCAGTCACCCAGACCCAACACTTGAGTGAAACAAGCAGTGTTAGGCTTCCAGGGGCTCGGCAAATAGTCCTTTGCCTCCTTTGATCGTGAGAAGAGCCGGGGCCACTCTGCTGGGATAAATACACTTTGCCTCCATGCACATGCACTAGGAAGAGAAACCTGCTTTTTTATTGCAGAAAGGTATTGTCAGCGAACTGTAGTTTATTTTAGAGAGATCCTGAGGGTATGGGTGTGTGTGCCTCTGATGGAGCTGCTGGTGAGCTGCCGTGACTCTGGGTCAGTGGTTGCATCCCTCGGGGGAGAAATGAAACCAAACCTTAGAGAAACAAGAAAGCCTGCTTTGAATACGAAGAGCATTGTCGACAGTGAGTGCTGGGGCCAGTGTGCTCTTGCTTTTTTGACGTTTCTTAGTAAGTTCTCAGCAAATCGCACAGGCATCCCTCCCCTGGTGGTATGTCATCACCACTGGGATCCACCCTGAAGAAGACACCATACACGCATGCGCAAAGACACACACACACACACACACACACACACACACACAAGCAACATGTGCTTTCATGAGAAAACTGGTCTCTACCCTACTTTGGTGCCTGCTGTGCCACCGTCACCATGGTATCCACGTTGTCACTCCCTCATTCAAAGTGGTAATGCATGCAGTTGATAGAACAAGATAAATCTGCCTCCGCCCTCAGGAGATTTATGGTTAGAAAGAGAAGACCGGTGGAGATGGGCAAATAAAGATGATAATTTGAGAACCTAATAAGGGCTGTGCAGATGTGTTAACAGTAACAGAAAAAAGATTGGAGTCACTTTGGATAAGCTGGCCAAGAAACCTGGTGTGGTGGCGCATTCCTATAATTCCATCATTTGGAAGGCTGAGGCAGGGGTCCAAGGCTGTCCCAAAGCCTCCAAAGCCAAAAGGAATATCAAACAAGCCCGTGTCTGGAGAATGAGGAGCTGGGAGTAAAGCGCATTGGTTTGTAAGCACACAAGGAAGCCACTGAAGACTTCTGAACAGTTGTGGACACTGTTGATGCGCACGTAGTAGCACAGTGCTAATCTTTTTTGTTTGGTGCACTTTACCACAGTACAATCTCACCTGTTGTCCCTCATAGTCTATGACCCTCCAGAGGAGGATTCCCACCCCAGCCCTTAGTGCCAGGGCCTCTGCAGTAGATTGGCAGTGTTACTGGTAGGCAGGTGTGTGTTTTATGGAACATTCCAGAACTGCCAGTCTGCAGATCTCTTCAAGGCGCAAGCCTCATCCACTTACCCATTCACAAAGTGTGTATGTGTTTAGTGCCCACTTGGTACCTAAGGTGGTCTTAGACAACGTCCAGACGAAAGAAGTGGGAGGCACTCAAGCCCGCCCTGCAGACATTAGACAGTCTCCTGAGAGCAGACCCATGATGCGCTGGATGCAGGCGTATCACTTGTTTTGAGAGCCTTGTTCTTAGGAACGGCAGTAGATTTAGGATTAGGAGGTTGTGAGGGTGGGCCACTCACATTTTTCTTCCCAACCTCTATGTGCTCCTGGGGATCATTTGGATAGAACTGATCAGTCACAGCTTCCTGGCATGACACTTGTTTAGCATGATGCTCAGAAATTGCAGTTGTCTGTGTATACCTCTACCTACCTGTGCTCTTAGAGAAAGTCACTTATTTATGTGCCTGTCCCATAGTACCTGGCTCTAGATGCATGAAGACAGCTGATTGCAAAATGCGTGCTTGTGTGTGCGTGTGTGCGTGCGTGTGTGTGTGTGTGTGTGTGTGTGTGTATCTACCTGTTTGTCTATGTAGAAAAAAATTGACAGACAGGCTAGAATTTTGGTCACAATGTTTGAAGTAACTTTAGTAAACTCTTCCCTCCTTACTGGGAGCCCACGGTCCTAAGCTGCCCTGGAGTCTAATTGCCTGCTTGGGTTGTCCCTGTCCTGTGGATTGGGAACATTTACTTCTCCTTCTCCTGTGGGAGTGGAAACGGCCTCCCCACCAGGAGCTTTTCCTGTGCACAGTGCTGACTTTCAGCTTCTTTCTGGGAGGAAATGTGAGTGAAAAGGATGGTGAACGGACAGTGGAAGCCTAGAAGAGTTTCAGGTGTGAGATCCTCCCCTCACCAGGGTGTGGGATGCAGGCCTAGGCCCCAAGCTCCCAAGGAGCTTCATTGGTTTTGCTAGCCCACAGTGGTGAGTAACCTGCCTCGGTGTCCCACCACGCCTGCCGTCCTCCTCATCGCCCCTTACTGTTGCTTACGCTTTCCTTACCTCGGTGCAAGCCTTCTGAGGGAGCGTGGAAGTGCCCACTGCTTGGCCTGAGATGGTCCCAGAGTCCTCACATCTGAGTTTGCTGTACAGCTGAGGGGAAGGCGGGTAAGCCAAGGCAGAGAAAGGACAAGGTCCTTGAAGTTGTACTCTGTTTCTGGTTTATATCTTTTTTTTTTTTTTTTAAGATTTATTTATTATGTATACAGTGTACAGAAGAGGGCACCAGATCTCATTACAGATGGTTGTGAGCCACCATGTGGTTGCTGGGAATTGAACTCAGGACCTCTGGAAGAGCAGTCAGTGCTCTTAACCTCCGAGCCATCTCTCCAGTCCTCTGGTTTATATCTTAAATCTTTTCATCCAGCCTCCTTTTTTCCCCTTATAACTGTGGGAAGGAAGATGAGCTTAGCTTACCCCAGAACTCTTATTCACAGCCCCATGTAGGACAGACTGCTTGACTCAGCTTGGCCAGCGAATCTGCAGGACGTGATGTGCTCCCGTGACTTCTTTCCCATTACGGTTGTTCTTGTTCTGTGTGTCGTTGGCATTGGGAGGGAGTGGCCTTTCCACGGGATTTAGGGGATTAAAGTCCTTGAGTTCCCACATACCTTTCTCTGTGGCTCATGTGCTCTCTGTTCATATCTCTGTTCATGTGGATATGGAGCTGGTTTCTGATGTGCTTTAAACAGGACCACTTCCCAGTATCCTTTATTCTCATTATGAAAACACATGTCTCAAATATAATACCACTTAAAACCCATCAAATACAGAGTGCCAGAAAGTGGGGTCCCTGCAGTCTTGGCTCTGAACTTTCTCTAGTGCTTTCTGAGAAAAGGAAAGGTGGCTTATACAGGAAGAAAGCAGGTCTTTCCATCCAGAGCCAGCAATGGCCTTGTAATCAGGATGAAGACTCAGAGAGACTGGCAGTGTGTCTCACACAGGCACGCATGCGCGCGCGCACGCGCGCGCGCGCGCACACACACACACACACACACATGTGTTGGCAGATACACACTCATAAGAGTGAAGGTCAGAGGTGGGAATGGTGCTCTGACCACGCCTGTGACTTCCACGGTGTATGTGAGAGAAAAGCCACGATTGTTTATGTCCTTCATGGCTTGATCCACCGAGATTCCTTGACAGGGAGCAAGGATCCTGAGCATTTCTGGTGCTGCCCCACCCTCTTCATCTGTCACCACGAGCCAGTACAGAGCAGCCATGACACCTTGGCACATAAGTGGAGGATCGAATCTGTCCTTGAAGTGCCCTGGGGGCGTGGCTTGATCCTGTTGAACTTGTCTTTTAAATTCCTTCATGTCCTCTGTCCTCTCGCCCTCCTTTTCTCCCTTCCTTCCTTCTCTTTGTTTTTGACTCTGGAAATCAGACCCAGGTCCTTGTGTGCTCTTCCCCTAAGCTCTATCCAAGCTATGCCATGTCCTTCTTATTAGTGTGTGTTTTCAGTGTCTGTGTATAAGTGTATGTGTCTGTATATGTATGTGTATGTGTGTTTCTCTATGAGTGTGTGTGTGTGTGTCTGTGTGTAAGTTCCTGGTCCAACCTAGCCCTGAGGTCCAGACCCACAATCTCAAATAAGCATGCAAAGGCTCATATTAATTATAAACTGTTTGGCCTATGGTTCAGGCTTATCACTTGCTAACTCTTAAACTAACCCATGATTCTTACCCATATTTAACCATGTGGCTTGGTACCTTTTTCTCAGTGCAGCATTCTCATCTTCCTCTGCCTGTGTCTTATGGCATCGGCTGCTTTGCTCTTCTGCTTCCCAGAATTCTCCTAGTCTGCTTGCCCTGCCTCTATTTCCTGTCTAGCTACTTGACCAATCAGCATTTTATTAAACCAATAGGAGTGACAGATATTTACAGTATACAAGAGCATAATCCCACAGCATTGTATATGTGTGTGTTTATCTGTGTATGTATGTGTGTGTGTGTGTGTGTGTGAGTATCTGTGATGTGTGTGTGTGTGTGTGTGTGTGTGTGTGTGTGTGTGTATAGATTTCAGGAGTCACTTCTCTTCTTCATTCAAGTCCCAGGAATTAAACTTAGGTTATTGAGTTTGGCAGCAAGTACCTTTACCTACAGGGCTACCTTGAACCATGTCTTTACACTTTAATGGTGTTCCCTTGTGTCTGGCAGTGCCATTGGTGACTCATGGCTGACAAGGGCACCTAACAGTGTCTCCAAAGTGACACTTGGAGCTTCTCATATGCATTGGCAGAAGAGTAACTGGGTCTGCCCACTGGTTGTGAATAGTTTATGGGTCTGTGTGTAAGCCCTCTATGTCCCACACTGACCCTGCAAAAAATGGCTGTGTTGGGGCTGGAGAGATGGCTTAGTGGTTAAGAACACTTAACTGTTCTTCCAGAGGACCTGAGTTCAATTCCCACCATCCACATGGCAGCAAACAACTGTCTGTAATTCCAAGATCTGACACCCTTACACAGTTATACATGCAGACAAAACGCCAATTCACATAAAATAAAAGTAAATATTAAAAAAAAGGATGGCTGCGAGCAGTGGGTTCCTAAGGTTCCACAAAGACCCAGCTTCACCCCCCTCCCTTCCAGCTCTGCAGTCTGACCCCGTTGTCCATCTTGGACTGAGAATGTTGGGCACCGAGTCTACACAGAGACGGTCTGCCTACTTGTCACCCACAGCTAATCCAAGCAACTGCTCTATTAGGCCGCACTGTTTGCTGAAGAGCTCCTCCTGTTCATCTGACCCAGAAGAGGTGTCTTACTTTGACAGGTTACACATCACCCTGTGAAGCACTGGGATTCATTACTACGTTCCCTTTTTCTCTAGTTAAATTCTCCTTTGTGGGTCAGGGCAGGATAGATCACCAAACCTTGTTATGTTGGGCCTGTAGTCAGTGCTGATGAACTACCTTTATTTCCTACTAAATTTAAGGTGACAAAGTTGTAGGTTTCTGGAAAATGTTTGCTTATTTTCAGAGGTGTGTGTGTGTGTTTTACATTTATTTATTTTACTCTGTTGTTTTGCTTTGCATCCATATGTATGTAAGTGGATCATGTGCTTTCCTGGTGCCCACAAAGGTCAGAACAAAGCACCAGAATTCCCTGGAGCCGAAGTGGCAAGGCCGTTGGAAATGGCCCTGTGGGTGCTGGGAATCAAGCCAGTCTTCACCAGAAACAACAAATGCTCTTAACTGCAGAGCCAAATCACCACTTTGAAAGTGCTGCTTGTTTTTAGTGAAGGATGATGTCAGGGATGTGATGTTCTGCCTTTGTGAAGGGCAGACCGTTGTCCCTTGCTGTTCTAGGCTTCCGTTGTCTGCATTTGCTCAAATCCATCTGGAAGTTGCTAAAAGGTCTATGTGTTAGTCTCTCAATTACTAACTCAAATACTGTTAACCAGCATTTGGTCACGATCTACTCTTTCCAGAGGGAGCTTACAAAACACCCCACCCCTACACACCTTTGCCCATGCTAAGTTCTGGCTGCCCCAGGCCCCGCCTGCCTCCCGACACCTGCTCTCAGAGCCCAGTGCAGCCCATCTGCCCTCTTAGACACACACAGGTGGCTTTGGCAGAAAAGAATCTTTTCTCTTGTCATCTCCAGTCCCTTCCTTTCCCTTCCCTCTGTCCCTCCTCCAGCTCCTCCTTCTCATCATCATCTTCTTTTTGGTTAAAGCAGAGACCCCTCTGAGGTGATATGTCCTTTCTGTGAGAATAGTGACTGTGTAGCTGTAGTTGCAGATGTAATTTTTGTGGGCTTTCTTTTTTTCTTGTTTTGCTTTTATAAACACTGGTAAAATGTGTATTTCAGGAATGAGCTAGAATGATCCCTAGATTTAAAGCCCAGAGAAAATTGTTCTAAGCATGTGGGCACATGGTTCCTGGAATGCTTTCTTTTATCTCAGGAAGACCAGCTGGGCTCCTGGGAGTTTCATGTTGCACTCTTGATGGACATCAGAGTCCTTGTCTCTCTTCCTGCTGTTTCAGACTGTGTGTGACTGGCACAGCGCCGCCTCCTCCTCGGGCCACTTGCTCACAAGTCCTAAAATAGGAGTTTGGAGTTCATTGTGTGTTGTGCCTGAATCTAAATGACAAACAAACAAACAAACAAATAAACCAAGGGCAGGTTTTGTTAAACAAGGTAGGGAAAGTCTTTTTAAAATTCCTATTAGCACTTATTCGTGGGCCAGGCATAGCAGCAGCACACACTTCAATCCCAGCACTTGGGAGGCAGAGGCAGGTGGACTCTGTGAGTTTGAGGCCAGCCTGGACTATAGATAGAGTTCCAGGACAGCTACAGCTATGTAGAAACCTGTCTCACAAGCCAAACCAAAAGTATTTATTGTGTGAGTGTATGTGGATAGGGACTTGTTTGTGTCGCAGTGATGCTGGAGGAGGCTGGGGGTCTTGAGGTAGTTGCTTCTCTCCGGCCATGTACGTCCCAAGGATCAGGCTCTGGTCGTGTGGCTCAGCAGCAAGTGCCATTTCCTGACAGACCGTCTGACTGGCCACCGGCTGACCTTTTGTTTTGTGAAAGGGTGACACTGAGTTGTAACTTTAGCCATACAAAGTCTGCGTAGACCAGATTGTCCTCAGACTTGTAGAGGTGTGCTCGCCTGTCTCCCTGCTGCTGGGATCAAAGGTGTGTGCTGTCATGATGAGCTTCCAAGTAATATTTTTGATGAAGATTTTATATAGCTTTATTATCTTCATAATCTGTTTTTAATATCTGAGGTATTAATATAAAGAATGGCATTTTGCAAGGTAATCAGTGACCAGGGTATAGTGAGGCACACCTGAGCTACATAGTGTGTTCCAGGCCAGTCCAACTGCACCTGAGAACCTGTCTCAAAACACAAGACAAAACCCCAAAAGACGGTGGAGGAAGCAGAGGAGACTGTGAGGCCATCGGGAGGTTACTACAGCCCAGCATCCTGAAGTCAAGGTTCATCCTCAGCACCACACATGGAGATGACGTTAGTGGAACTTGGTGTATCTGATGGTGGTGACGGTTTAGATTCTTCAGGAATAGGATATTATTTTCCAAAGGGCAAAGAGGACTTTCAGCTTATCTAAACAGAAGAAGACAAAGGGATATTCAGAAAAAGTGGGTTTTGGGTTCATGCGTTTGTGTGTTTTGAGACTCCTTTCCGACTTCTAGATCATCCTCTCCCAGCTTCCCAGTTGGTTGATATAATGGCTGTCTAGGTCTTTCTCTTTTTTCTTAACTGTTTTGTATTTTACCAAGGAATGAATGTGTACCATGGACCAGTCTGAAGCCTTTGGCTGCAGAATGCTGTGGAGGTCATATGTAAACACGAGTGGCAACCACGAAGACCTAGCACTCTTAAAAAATTGGCTGCGCAGCCAGGGCTACACAGAAAAACCTTGTCTCTTAAAAAAAAAAAAAAAAAAGTTGGCTGTGCTGACCTGGGGGTGGAGACTGGAAGGTCCCTGGGACTTGCTGTCTGGTCTAGCCCAGCCATCCAGATAGATGTTTAAGGAGAGACTCTGTTTAAAAGAAGGTAGAGGGTATAAATAAAGCAAGACAGCTCAGGGTATAAGGCACTTGCTGCCAAGTCTGACAGCCATATTTGATCTCCAGAACCCATGTGGTAGAAGCAGAGAAACCCAGATAGTTTTCCTTTGGCTTTTACACACGTGCCATGATACACGTACCACACACACACACACACACACACACACACACACACACACACACACGAAATACATAAAATATATAAATATAAAAGGAAAAAATTTTTTAAGGGATCAGAAGGATGACTCAGTGGTTAAGGGAGTTTGCTGCTTTTGCAGAGGACCAGAGTTAAGTTGCCAGCCCTTATGTTGGGTGATTCACAACCATTTGTGTTACTATAACAACATACATGAAATAATCAATTTATAAAATGTTAGCTTTGCTCACAGTTTGTTTTAATATGTGTGTGTGTGTGTGTGTGTGTGTGTGTGTGTGTGTGTGTGTGTGTATCTATCTCTTTGCGCCACGTGTGTGTCTGGGCATCAGATCTTCTGGAGCTGGAGGTGCATTGGTTGTAAGCCCACCCCATGTCAGTGGTAGCTAGTGTCATGGTTTTTGAGACTGTGGGGAGACAGTGCCGTGGTGAGAGTGTGCAGTGAAGTGACGCTGTACGGTTCATACAGCGGGGAAGTGAAACAACAAGATGAGCTGGGTCCCTCTAAAGGGTTTATCACTTCCTAGTATTAGCAAGGGCTAAGGACCAAGCCTTTCACACATGGACTTCTGGAAACACTTAGAGAAGCCATGGCAACCAGGTTCAAAGTGTTGGCCCTGTGTTTCATCCTGTAGTGTGCCTTATCTCTGACATTTGTGGACTAGTCTGTGTACTCCGTCTCCTGGCCTTGGCCTTTCCCTCTGGAACGGTTTGTACTTCAGATCTCTGCTTCCTGCATCCGTCCTTTCTATGTATGCGTGGGTGATTGTACACATGTGTGGAGGGCAGAGGTTCTGCTCCCCAGGCCCCAGGGCCTCCTGTCTCCTGGCCCTGGGGTTGCAAGCATGCACCACTATATCAGCTTTTTTTTTTTTTTTAATCTTTTTTGATTCTGTTCCGGAGATTAAGTTCGTGTCCTCAGAAGCACTTCCCTGACCGAGCCATCTCCTGTACCCTGTCTTCATTCTTGTAGTTGACTTTTGTGTTAGTCTGGGTGGGGTGACAGCCAGGTACCAAAACAAGGGTGGTGTCAAGCCTGCACAGCAAACAGGATATGTGAAGAACACTCCTGACTCTTGGTTTGGATCTTGCTTGGCTTAGATGTGTGTCCTTTTCTCTACTCAAGCTGTCTTGGGTTCTCATGAACTTGGTTCTGGTCTGAGACCGTCACCCTAGAATGGCGGACACAACTCTTTGACTAACGGTCTTTGTTGCAGATCTTTTGGACAAAGAGTGGAGGTCTGTGCAGTTAGGGGGATCAGGGTCTCTTCATGCACATGCTGTTTCTTCCCAGACGATAGAAAGGGAGGAGCCAGCAGCAGTAACTGCTGCAATCTTAGCCCAGTTTAGCAGACTGCACTTTGTCCTGGGTGTGGCAGGAAAGTGTAGTTACCAGTTTGTGGATGAAGACAGAAGCCTCAGAGATCACATGACTTGCCCTTGATCTCACTGCCACTTAGAAACAGACAGATTCAGCGCAGCTTTTCTGGCTCTCCACCTGTTACTGATTCCTGAAGGAAACAGTTTATAGTGGTTCTTTACCCACACGGGGATTTTCAGGTCTGAAAGTACCCGAAGGGGCCGAGGTTAGGCTCACATGCATGAAGTCCTGAGTCCAGACCCCAGCAGCACATGAACCAGTGAGGCAGCACATACTTGTCACCCCAGTTTTTAGGAGATGGGGCCAGTAGGGGCAGGGGCCCAAGATTGATTGTCCTCTGCTACATAAGCAAGACCAGGACCAGCCTGAGCTGTGTGAGAGAAGGCAGAGAAGGGGGTCCCTTGAAACTGAAACTGCATCCATTTGAGGCCCTATGATTGGTGAGGTCAAAGGTCAGGCTTGAGGCGATACAGGTGGGAGTGGCTAATCACTGTTGGCTGTCCGTCCGTCCGTCCGGGTTGCTGTCCATGCTTGCCATCTGGAATACTGGGAGGCCAGTGGTGTCTTTCTGTTTCTGTCACAGCACCCTGTGTTAAATCAGGTGTTTAGTTCCTTCTGTGCTATGGATATTTCTTGAAGAATATTACACATCCTCTGACTGGACAGTTGTCTAAGCAAGCACCTGTAATCCATTACAGGATTTCTAGGCCCTTGAAGCTGCTCCATTCAGTTTACCATGCCCTGCAGTGAATCTCCTCTGCCTGGGGATAGAATCCCAGAATCATCAGCAGTGCCTTTCCATAGTATGTGAAGCTTCCTTTCTGTTTCCTGCATCTGTCTGGGCTGTGTGCTCTTCCCCTGCTGGGTGGACCTAGGTCTGATGACCACACCCCAGTCTGGTCTGCAGGATGGTTCTGAGGAAAACAGCATAAACCCTGATTTCCTTCTCTACTTCATATCCAGTCCAGGACCTCACATCTGCTGGGCTCTGCTGCCAATGTGAGGTCCCCACCCAGCCTAGAGCATAGACTCCCAGGGGTAGAGCTCCAGACATTAGAACCCTTTAGCCGTGAGGTCAGCAGAGTTGAAATGTCAACCTTGGCAATCAGTGAGCTGGCAGATGTCATAGGGTGACCTTCATATTCCAGAGCTGAAAATGCAGACCAGGCTGTTCCAGAGAAAGTTTGAAGCCCTTCTGCATGCTGTACTGCTCATCACACAGTATGAGAATGAGCATATTGTAACGCCTGCTTTCTAGGTTCTTTTTGTCCTTTGGACTAGTGAAATAATGATTTTGAAAATTTTGTGCTACCAAAATTGCCAGGCTACTAAAGGTAAGACTTCTTGGAGCCCAGGATTCTGGAGGCCCCTGAATTCCACCAGAATGCCCTTGTCTTGAACCACACTTGGGGAAATATATGGTTTCTGGCATTTACTCCATGGAGGGTATTGCTGCTCTGTTAATGGCAGCCGGGTAGGCAGTGGTGGCACACACCTTTGATCCCAGCACTCAGGAGGCAGAAGCAGATGGATCTTTGAGTTCAAGGCCAGCCTGGTCTACAGAAGGAGTTCCAGCACACTCTGGTACTGGGGGTCACAGGATATGATGTGGGATTCAGTTCTCTCTGGGTGGAGTTTGTTATCCAGTGACCCCTTGTCCTCCATGTTGGCCTCTTCAAAACAAGGGGGCAGGAATAAAATAGGAGACTGTCCCAGGGTTAAAGCTGACACTTTCCTTCTGTTGTATGGCCAGGGCCAGAGCTCTTAAGGAGAAAAGGCTCACAGTTCCAAACTGCAGTCATCACTGTATCTGGTCACGCTGAATCCACAATTGGGAAGCAGAGAGGAACTAATTCATGCATGAGTGCCTATGCTCAGTTCATTTTCTCCACTCTGAACCAGGTCAGGATCCCCAACTGCCTACAGGCCACCTCAGTTACCATGACCAAGATACCCACTTCCCACAGACATGCCCAGAGGCCGGCCAATCTGTTGTAGACGGCCTCTCATTAAGACTCTCTTCCTGGGGGGCTGGAGAGATGGCTCAGTGGTTAAGAGCACCGTCTGCTCTTCCAGAGGATCCGGGTTCGATTCCCAGCACCCACATGGCAGCTAACAACTGTCTGTAGTTCCAGTTCCAGGCAAACACCAAGGCAAATAAATAAATAAATAAAAATAAAGTTTAAAAGAAAAAAAAAAAAAAAAGACTCTCTCTTCCTGGGGCTGGAGAGATGGCTCAGCGGTTAAGAGCACCGTCTGCTCTTCCAGAGGACCCGGGTTCGAGTACCAGCACCCACATGGCAGCTAACAACTGTCTGTAATTCCAGTCCCAAGGGCATTACGCCCTCTTCTGGCCTCCAAGGGTCCTGCATGCACATGGTGCACAGACATACCTAACCATCACAACTAGGAAGAAAGTCTGGGTGTGGAAGATCTGCTAATGTGGGATAGTTAGACCGTGTGTCTCCCGACTGCAGAGTGGAGTGAGCTTCAAATGCAGCCAGGGCTGAGCTGCTGTCATCTGTAGAGAGACCCAGGCCCACATGTACACAGACAGACAGACAGACACAGGGCAGGTGAGTGTGTGGGGAATGAGGAATTGGGCTTGCTGGCTAAGAGCTGTTCATGATGAGCAGCATTTTCAGAACTGCCTGGGGGGTTCCGGAAGGTGCGGGTGTGACAGAGTGGCGTGAGTGAACCCCTCCTGACTGCACTTAGAGTCTGTTCTAACTGCCCAAGGCCTGGATGTTTAAATCCTATTTTCTGCTTGACTCTGCTTCCCTGTGTCTGTCTCATCTCCTCAGCACGGAAGCTTGTGATCTGGCCTCCCCAGTGTCACGTGCTCCTGTATCAGGAAAGCCAGCCCAGGGCTTTGCCCATTTCATCTCCCACCCCCATCACCAAACCACCCTCTGCAATGTGCTCTAGCAAAGCCGCTAGACACACGCAGGGATTCCCAACCTTAAACCCCAGGGACTCAGGAGTGGTTGTTTGCTGTCTCTGCTCCGGTTCCTCCCACATGAACTCAGGACATACTTAGCTAGAAGTCTTCACAGACCTAAAGGAGGAGCCACTGCTCTCTCCTGCCTGGCAGGAGTGGCTGTTGAAATGTCCACACGTGCTGTTGGGGAGTAGAATTCAGGATGGGACCTTAGATAGGCTGCCCAAGGACCAACAAGAACCAGCATGTTGGTCAGGTTCAGATAAGGAAGAAGGGGTGAAGCATCTGGGTTCCTGGTGGGTAGCTACATTTTAGCCAGTGCTAGCTTCATCATATAAAACTGGAACAATGGTCCTCGGAGACTAGGACATAGTTGTTATAAAATGAGTCTTCAGGGAGTTCTGGTTCTTCCCAATCTCCTGTCCTTGCCCTGACCAGCACAAGAATTCTCCTAGCTACCGCATCCTGGTCTGTGTTAGGCCCAAGGCTGCTCCGTGGAAAGCTAGCCCTGCTTTTCAAACTGTAGTTTTCCAGGACTGAAAGCCTTGGGTTGGTCCATAAGCCCTTCTGTGTCCGTACCTCTTGCTTGTTGCTGTGGCAGGGCCTGCGTTTCCACATGGCCCATGTCAGGTCTGTATCTAACTAGTACATCTAATCGGCACAACCTTTACCGTCTCCACCCCATCCTCACAGTGCACCAATCTGACAGGTTCTTTTCCGGTTTTTTGAAGAAACTCAGGGAAGCAGAAAGAATTTTCTTAAACAGAATTAAGTTGTAACCATGGAAGCCATTTTCTAGTTTTTTCCTAACTTTTCTGGGCTTAGTACTCGGGACATGACCTAGCACAGGTGTCTGTGCTCCTGTGTGTGCCTGAGTGCACATCTGAGGACAGCCTCCAGCATCAGCCTTCCTGCCTTCCTGCCTGCGGCCGTGCATGTTAAAATATCTGAGGTAGAGCTGGGCATGGTAGTATATGCCTGTGACCCTAGCACTTGAAAGGTTGGATCACCCTCAGTTTGAGTCTAGTGTGGGCTACATAATGAGACTACATCTAAATACAAAAAACAAACAAACCAAAAACAAAGCGTCAAAACAAAACAGAAAACCTCTGGGTTTATCCCTATCATATAAATAAAGCACTCAGTGCCCTTAGCTTAGTGGGTTCAGAAGCTCTGTGCATCGTGGCCATCTTGAACTGGTGGCACCTGTTGTTGGTATATGAAGAAGACACTACTTCTCATGTCTAGCTATGTCTGTGCTTGTGAGACATGATTTTAGAAGCCAAGTTCATGCATTAACCCTTGGGTGGCCGGCTAGTGTAGGATATTCAGGTAGCCAGGGGCTTAGATAATCATCTGTGGCTGTAGCCCAGAAACAGGTAGTCTGAGAGAATGAAGCCCAGTGACTTAGCAGTGCTACTTTACATGAGTTGTGGATGTGTTTCCGGCCATGTGGATTTGGATTTGGTTCATCTGTTTGTTTGTATGTGTTAAGAAAGAGTCTCACTATGTAACCCCAGCTGTCCTAGAAACTCACAAATATGTAGACCAAGCTATCTATCCTGGAACTCGTAGAGAGGCCTTCCTACCTCTACCCCCTGAGTGCTGAGATTAAAAGCACGCCCAGCCTAACTCTTTCAAAATAGTTTTGTGTGTGTGTGTGTGTGTGTGTGTGTGTGTGTGGTGTGAAGTGTACTACATGCTGATGCCCTCAGAAACTAGAAGAGGGGGTATTGGATCCCCTGGAGCTGGAGTTACAGGCTATTGTGAGCCTCCTGAAGTGGGTTCTGAGAGCTGGGCCCATGTCCTCTGCATACGCAAACACTGATCTCTTCAGTCAGTCATCTCTCCTGCCCCGCTGATTTGAGTCTTAGTGTGTTAGGAGGTGGGCAGACTCTCAGTCTCCAAACATCAAACCCTGCATCATGCCACAGTAGTTGTGAGGGCTCAGGACTGGGGGACAGATCTCTGGACGCAGGAACTCTTCCAAGTGTTTAACCTGTGTCTGAGATCTGAGTACTGGCCGTTAACTTCAGACTTCAAGCTGTCTGACAAAGCCCTCTTCTTATCCACTCATGAGCTTACTGAAGGACACTGTGTGCCTCGTAGTGAGGAATGGGGAATACTGTGAGACATGGAAGAAGACAGAGCACCCCGGCATGCTGCTGCAGGGTACATTGTCACAGCAGACTAACAGTGAACACACACAGCAACTGTTAGGGTGCTAGTGGCCAGCATTTACTTCCTAGTATTTACCTGTACTGTGTTCTAAGCTAAAGCTGTGTTGGGGGTCACTAGCTTCTGCTTCCTGACCCTGAAAGCCAGGTTTGCTGTGGGACAGCCTTGCACAGTGGAGCTCAGAAGCCAGATTCCTTCCCTCTGGGCAGCCTGGGTGGTTCCCTGGAATGGATTCTCCAGCTGCGTAGGTGGAGGAGGGAACCTGTGCTTCTTGATCTTGAAATTGGCAATTCTAGGGGCTGGAGAGATGGCTCAGCGGTTAAGAGCACTGTCTGCTCTTCCAAAGGACCCGGGTTCGATTCCCAGCACCCACATGGCAGCTAACAACTGTCTGTAGTTCCAGTTCCAGGCAAACACCAAGGCAAATAAATAAATAAATAAAGTTTAAAAAAAAAAAAAAAAAAAAAAGAAATTGGCAATTCTAGAGCTCCCCCTGCCGTCAGAACAATGACAAGGTTCTCTGAGCTTTTAAAATGAAGTTTTCTTTCTTGTTACCCTGCCTCTGCCTCCCTAGAGCTAGGATTAAAGGCATACACCCCCCCAAATGTTATTACTATCTATCTTTTTGAATTTTCTTTAATTTAAACAAAATGTTGCCAGGACTCTGAAGCTCCTCTGAGCATGCTCTTGGGAGTGAGGGCGGAAGTGCAGAGGCCCGGCAGGATAGGTCCTATCTGTGCTCCTTAGCGGCTCCCACCACAGCCAGCAGCCTGGAAGGTTATCTTTGCACACAGTCTCACAGCTGTTTGCAGCCTTGGGCAGCAGAAGTGAAACTGACCACAGTCTTGCATATTTCTCACCTACTGCCGTTGTTCCCTAGTGAAGGGAGCCACACGCTTCCCTGTTCTCCTCAGCGGCTCACGTTGTCGTGAGTTACCTTACAGGAGACTTGACGTGCTCCTGGTGCATTTGCAGAGGGGCTGCAGGGACTGAGGTCCCTGTGGTAGTCCCAGGAACCAGAATAGACCCAGCCTTACATCAGCGGTAGTCCGTGTCCCTTTACCACGCCAGCCAACAATGACTGCAATTCTTTTAGTCCTCAGATGAAGCTGAGTTCGTTTTAATAGTGCTGTTGATACCAGCTGAAGCACTGAGTAAATGAGTGGAAACAGCACTGAGAAGACACAGGCCACTTTAGTTTTAACTATCCCAGTCGGCCACTACGGCCCCTAATGAGGCTGATAGCGAGGTGGATCCGCTCACATCTCTGCCAGAACCAGGCCGTCTTGGAGGCTCAACTGATGAGACCAAGAGCCACGTAGGGCTGAAGGGAAGCTCAGGGGGACTGCTCCCACCAGGGTCTTAGAGTGACTGGCAATGGGGCTGGAGAGATGGTTCAGTGGTTAACAACACTGGCTGCTCTTCCAAAGGACCTGGGTTCAGTTCCCAGCACCCACATGGCAGCTCATAACTGTCTAACTCTAGTTCTAGGGGACCCAACACCCATGGCAAAACACCAATGCACATCAAATAAAGTTAAATGAAAAAAGAACAATTTAAAAGTGACTGGCCATGAAGACATAGGCTTTAAGATGTCATTTCTGCTGCAGTTGGAGTGTTGTACATGATGCATCACTAAAGTCTTCTGCTGTTGTTTGGGGGTTTGGTGGTGGTGCTGAGGATTGAGCCCAGGGCCTTGCCTGCGCCAAGTAGGCATTCTAGCACTGAGTCAGCCTCAGCCTCTAAAAGTAATTGTCTTATGGCTCTTTTCTCAACAGCTTTGAAAAGTCCAGCTGCATTTCATGAGCAACGAAGGAGCCTGGAGCGGGCCAGGGTAAGGCTCCCTTCCCCGAAGACCTCTAGAGTACACTGTCATTGTCCCTCAGCCCTCACTGTATGGCTGTAAACAATAGGAGCCTCAGGCCTTTCCTGTTTCATCCTTCCTCAGCCACCTTCCCTGGTAGACTCTCCTTTTAGTGCCTTTGACCCTTGTGAAGGTCATCAGAGCTCCCTCCCCAAACCTTGAGACCACCCATCTTCCCTCCACCCATCCCATTGAGCTTCACGTAGATGACCCGCACCTCGCCACCCAAGTGCAGACTTTCTACTCTGGGACACCGCCCAAATCCTCGTGCACACCCAGTGGCCCTCCATCTCTACCTGCCCCAAGGCAGACAGCATCCACCAGGGGTGCACTGGAAGCCACACTCCTGTGCTGGCTCCTTAGCTGCATCCTCCCCTTTTAGTTGCCTCGAGTCTCCTCTCCTGCACCCACTGGAGGACAGCTGGCCTTGGCTTGCTGCACCTCACACCATTCCTGGAGACTAATATACTCACTCCCGAGACTTTTTTTTTTTTTCTCTTTAGAAAATCATGAATAACTGTTAGCAAGTAGGAAGAATGAAGTCATGGGTACTGAGAAACAGAAATGCACATAGTCCATTTGGTGGGAGCTAGAGAAGGCACCAGGCAGATCGGTGCAGGGAGCAGCAGGACCTGGTTAGACACCACTGTCCTACAGCATCGCTGTGTGGGAGGTTGTGTGTATTTCATATTTGTGCACACAGGAACCCTCACAAGTTAGGTGCTGCTGCCCTTGTCTTGGATGCAGCAGAAGTTAACTGATCTATCCAGATAGAATGCGATAAAGCTGGAACTACACCTAGTCTGTAGAGTCCAGTGTGTGGTGGTGTGTGTGTCTGTGTGTCTGTGGGCACACGTGTGGAGGTCAGCAGACAACTTGCAGGAATTGGTTCTCTCCTTTCACTGGGGATCAAACAGAGGTAATCAGGCTCAGTGGTAAGCAGGCTCACCCGCTGAGCCATTCCACCAATCATATTGTGTCTGTGTGTATAAGCAAAATAATTGTTACTAACACATGGTAAATATATTCATTTAACAGGTACATATGTTGCACATCTGTTTACAAATGACATCCAAATTACAATAACAGGTTTAATATTTAAGCACACACTAAACTGTCTTAATTAAAATACAAAGAGTATGTTGGATTGGCCATATATAACTTCTTTACTCAGTTATACCAGTTTAGAGCTTTGAAAAACTCCTTTTGCATCTGAGTAAGAGGCAGCACTCAGCTTGTGTCCCAGAGGAGCTCCCAGACACGGCCACTGTGTGTGGCTGCTCCTTCCTCATCAGCTTCTTGTGTTCTGCAGCCCCAGCAATGTCTTCAGTGACATCAACCACAAAGCCTTTCTTCACCTTCCACACCAGGAACAGACCGCTTTTCTGGGTGTCCATCCTTAGTAACTCCTAGGTAGCCAGGCCCTAGCCAGTGCATCCTTCGTAGATTTACTGTTTGTTACAAAGGCTGTGACTCAGTACCTGAGAGATGTATTTGAATAGGTGTGGCTTCTCTGGTGGGTGCTCCAAGCACCTGTCTGCGTTCTCTAAGCTGGAAGTTCCTCCAGACTATCAAGTGCTATGTCCCACCTCCGCCACCACTAGAGCTGTGTTCACTGCAGACAGACTGATGCTCAGGCTCCAGGACTGCACAGGGTCCCAGGGCAGCAGCCAGTAGCATGAGAACCAGGCTGATCTCTAAACTTCTTTTCTGACTCTAACAAACCCTGCCTTGTACTTCTTAGCCTGGTCTTGGCTTACAATTTGAAAAATGCTGTTGCAGAAGTGAAGGGTATAGGCTCTGCAGTCACATGCACTTATAATTAGCCTCAGGCAGCAGGGACACAGTGGCTCTTGTGGGAATGGTTTGGTTCTCCAGCGTCTAATAAATGCAGAGACGAGGACACTGGACTTTAAGGAACTAGAGTTCTGACACCATGTATCAAAATGAGTATTGCACTTGGCACTCATTCGGACTAAATTGAAAATACTCTTTAGATCATACAAGAGTTTTGAAACAGGACATAAAATTAAATACCTAGTAATTACAGCTCTGCAGACTCGAACTACATGAAAGAATGACAGGGTTGGGAGCAGACGAAAAATATTAACTGTTCTGTTTTCTAATTTTAATTATGTGTGTAGTATAACTAATAAGTTTTAGCCAGTGGTAGTGGCGCACGCCTTTAATCCCAGCACTAAGGAGGCAGAGGCAGGTGGATCTCTGCAAGTTTGATGCCATCCTGGTGCACAGAGGGAGTTCCAGGACAGCCAGGGCTACACAGAGAAACCCTGTCTGGAAAAACAACCAAAGAGTACTTCACATACGATAGTAATCTGAGAGGGACCTGCAGAAACAGCTGGAGGCTGGTGTCTCACACCTCCCCTTGGCTCAGGACGTGAGGTGAACAGCAGCAGCCACCACAGCAAAAGCGTGCTCTGTGCTCCTGTCCATACATGAGTTTATTGGTGTTTTTCCATAGACCGAGGACTATCTGAAACGGAAGATCCGTTCCCGGCCAGAGAGATCGGAGCTGGTCAGAATGCACATTCTGGAAGGTGTGTGAGGTCGGAGGTGCTTCCCCGCCTGCCTGACCCCATTTTCACTCTGCTCTTGTGCCTTTCCGCTTTCTGCTCTTGTTCGTCTTCTGCTGGCAGGGGCGGGCTGTTGGCTGCACAGTCAGACACAGCTATGTGGCTGCCACTGGCTTTTGGGAGTGTGTGAGAAACATGGACTCATTCGCCTAAGTTGACCTGACCCTTCTCCTGGGTCCGCCATCCACTGGTATACAATGGCTTCTGTCTGCCAGGACAAAGCCAATCTCTCTTCTAAAAAGTGCACTTTGTTTCTAAATGTAGTTGCTTGCTCACTCGCTCGCTCACTCACTGGCATTTTCCTAAACACCTGTGATGGCAGGCATACTTGCCTAGATGTCCTGCAGCTAGCCCAGCCACACCTTTCTTCTGTAGTCTTAGCAAAGGGAAAGCTTGGGTTCCAGATGGTGGCACACATATGCCTGCCCACACTTTGCTTGCTAAGTTTGGTGTCAGGACCCCATATTTTGCAACTGAAGCCACCGAGAGCCAGAACAAAGAACAGTTTGCCTCAGTGGCCCTGGTCTAAGTGGAGCAGGGACTGTCCTTTATCTGGTGTTCTCTGGCTGTGCAACTTCACCTCAGACACTCCTTGGGGCTAGCCTGGCCTGACCTGGCTCTAGTTGTCAGGGGACATTGGAGGCCAGGCTACCCTCCTCTGCCTGGGCATGCTCTCCACTCTGTTCATGTCAGCACTTGTTGCTTTGGAGGTCCCAGGGCAGAACCCGGGCCCTCCCTTCCATCCTTCTGAACCCCTTCTCTCCCACGGCAGAGACCTCGGCTGAGCCTTCTCTCCAGGCCAAGCAGCTCAAGCTGAAGAGAGCCAGGCTGGCCGATGACCTCAATGAAAAGATCGCACAGAGGCCTGGCCCCATGGAGCTGGTGGAGAAGAATATCCTGCCCGTGGAGTCCAGCCTGAAGGAAGCCATCATTGGTGAGGAGGCTCGAGGGGGACTGAGTTGAAGGGGAACATTGGTCCAGACATGTGGAACAGGGATTCACCAGGAGGAAGTGGAACCCAGGCCCGTGTGCACACACACGTCCACTGTCTCTTTAGACCATTCATTATGTTCCCGGTCATCCCTCCCCTCAGTATGCCCTTTCAGAAGAGCATCTCTCTGCTCCAAGGTCCCTTGGTCATCCCCTCCTAGAGGGCGGAGCTTATCCAGCTCTGTTACTAGGACACGGCTGGGTGTAGGAGAGGATTTGTGGTCCTGGCCTGTACATGGTCCCCATCCTCTCAGGATGGCTTTCTTCAGAATGGGCGCAGCTCAGTGTGACCTATAGCTTCCCTGGCCTGGATCACCACTGTCACGTGCGTGGCTCCGCCTGGCTGCTGTCTCTGAGCAGGTCCCTTTGCTGGGAGTTTGCGGGATTGGCATCAAGTACAGGGACAGGGCAGGGGACAGAAGCACAAGCCTCACCTGCCGTTCTCTGTGCTGATGAAAGAGAAACTAAATGTTCCCCTCAGTCCTCGGCTGTAGAAAGCCTCAGGTCACGGCTGGAGAGGAAGAGGCCGTGGGCTTGTTCCTCTTTTTCATCTGGGTCCTCACCTCTTCCCCCGACTGTGGAGACAGTGGTTGTGACATGTCTCTTGACATATCCTCTTAGCCTTTGTTCCCTCCTCTCGGTCTGCCAGGAGGGATGTCTGTCAGGATGTGGCTGTGGGCCAATCAGGGTACTTAGGGCAGCATATTGGCCTGGCACTTTTGTTGCCCAGGCACTAGGTCTTGGGTTCAGTGGCCTTTGAAGAGGGTCATACCCGGTATACCTGTGAGGTGGGTGTCCATAGTCTCAGAGCCTTAGACTGTTGTGGCCTCTGGTGAGTCCTGAGGAGGAGTTGTGCTCCTTTGTTGCTACGGTCTCTCAGTGAAGGTACACGCCCTTCACTGTGTGCACTGTAAGCACTGGAGTCAATACACAAGTCCAAAAATGAGGGCTTTCTGTAGCCTGTTAGTAGCGCCGGTAGCTCTGGCAAGCCAGTTTTGGGGTGCTGATTGTGCTCCTGAACTCTGCACTAAGGCAGGGCTGTCCCTGGGTTGGTTCTCTTTCCTGTGCCTCTCAGTCCCAACAGCTCACCTTGACACCTACCTGTACTCTGGCTGCAGGAGTCTCACTCGGGCTTTCATTTCAGTGGGTCAGGTGAATTACCCAAAGGTAGCAGACAGCTCCTCCTTTGATGAGGACAGCAGTGATGCCTTATCCCCTGAGCAGCCTGCCAGCCATGAGTCCCAGGGTTCAGTGCCATCACCCTTGGAGTCCCGAGTCAGCGAACCACTGCCCAGTGCCACCTCCACATCACCCACTCAGGTGAGTTCATCTATTTCCAGATTATTCCTCTCATCTGCCAACGCTGTCCTGGGCAAAATGAGCAGTTCCTACTGTGATGGAAGGATAGGTATATGTGGGGTCCTGTTTCAGATGCCAACTTTTTTTATTGATTGATTGATTGATTGTGAGCTGGTGTTTTGCCTGCATGTATAACTGTGTAAGGGTGTCAGATCTTGGAATTACAGACAGTTGTTAGCTGCCATGTGGATGCTGGGAATCGAACTCAGGTCCTCTGGAAAAACAGCCAGTGCTCTTAACCACTGAGCCATCTCTCCAGCCCCAGATGCCAGCTTCTTGATGTCAGCAGTGGACCCTAAGTCTAGCAGCTGGTCTGGGTTCTGCGGCCGGGTTCTCAGCCTCCCCAGTCCCCCCACTTTCGCTGGCTCTATTCCTAGCTGCCTGCTGGTCCAGTGATGTGCCCTAACCCTGACCCCTGACTGCCCTCTCCAGGGTTCCTGACCAGCCTGGCTTTGTACCTTGCTGTCATCTCCCTGGTCATCACTTGCCTACCCCTTTGTCCTCTGCACATGAGGACAAGTTACGTGCACTCCTTTTGGGGTGCCAGGGTCCTCACTTCTCCCCTTCCTCCCAGGTTCTTTCTCAACTCCCAGTGGGTCCGGATCCTGGAGAGCCGCTTTTCCTGGCAGAGCAAGCTCCTCTGCCTCCCCCACCTCTGCTGCCCCCCAGCCTCACCAATGGAACCACCGTCCCTACTGCCAAGCCTGCTCCCACACTTATTAAGGTACTTTTGCCAGTGGCTCTCCTCCCATCCTGCTATGATGTCATTCTAGCTGTGGGAGCAACTGCACAAGGTGGGGATGGGGGTGAAGGCGGGGTACATCTTCCAGTGGTCAAGGACCTGACTAAGGTGACCTGGGAATTTCTTCTGACCTCTGTGCTGCCATTTGTCACTGACTCACTGTCATAGCCCATTGCACACCCTCTTAGCTTGTTCTTGTTGCTAGTAATACACAACCATAGGCTGGTCCTGGGAGGTGGTTCATAGGGGTAAAGGTGTTGCCAACAAAGCCCGACATCCTGAGTTTGATGTAATACACAACCTAGTATAGCCCATTGCATACCCTCTTAGCTTGTTCTTGTTGCTAGTAATACACAACCATAGGCTGGTCCTGGGTGGTGGTTCATAGGGGTAAAGGTGTTGCCAACAAAGCCCGACATCCTGAGTTTGATCCCGTGACCCACTCACGTAGTGGAAGAAAAGTACAGACTTCCACAGTCGTCTTCTGGCCTTCACATGCACACCGCAACGTGTGTATGTGTGTGTGTGCGCGCACACACACAATTAAAATGTAATTTTTCCCCCCGTTTTTGGTTTTTTGAGACAGGGTTTCTCTGTGTACCCCTGGCTGTCCTCAAACTCAGAGAAACCTGCCTCCTGTGTGCTGGGATTAAAGGTGTGCGCTACTATTGCCCAGCTGTATTTTTTTTTTTCTTTTTAAAAAACAAAAAAACTTTATTTGCCTTGGTGTGTTTTGCCTGGAACTGGAACTACAGACAGTTGTGAGCTGCCATGTGGATGCTGGGAATCGAACCCGGGTCCTCTGGAAGAGCAGACGGTGCTCTTAACCGCTGAGCCATCTCTCCAGCCCTAAAGGTTTTTTTCCCCCCTGGGCTTACAACACTAGTCCATGGTAGTGGGGCTCAGTGTCCAGGATTCAGTCATGGTGGCACCATCCTATGATGCTGACCTTGTTTTCCCATCACCATTAAGGTCCCTCTGCATACAAGTTAAGCCACCATCCTACTCATGCCTCCTAGTGGGAATTCAGCTCTAGGCACAGTGAGCCAGGCTTTTGTGCCTGAGGACCCCCTCCTCTGTCTCCTGAGGCTGTGAGAGTGTTGTGCTACAGGTGACTGAACTAAGCAGGGTGTGCCTGGATTCATACCACTGACCCTGTAGCCTGGGGAGGAGGGGTTGGCGAGGCACAGGGTTGGGCTTGCTGGCCTTGGGTGCACAGCGGGTTATGAGGTCTGACATTGACCTCAGCAGCATAGAAGTCAATGTCAGAGCCTGTGTGCCCTGCAGTGCCACCCATGACATCCCAGTGGTCTTACCTGTCCTTTCTGCTACCTTTACTCACTCTCTTGGCTTCTTCTCCGTATAAACCCTCCACCAACATGGCCACTCCCAGCCTTCCTCTTTTGCCTGAGTGTGGGAGGGACTGGTGGGACAAAGCCCAGGAAATGTCCAGGTTCTCTTTTCCCGGTATTCACAGAGTGCACAATTGGCTAGGGGCCTCCTGTCCGTCTGTAACATTCCCTGGGCCACTTCACATGCATGTCATAGATGTCCCCAGCTTCTCTTACAGTCTCTTCTGACCACTTGTTTGACCGAGCAGTCTGCTCTTTGCTGATGCATTCCTCAGTGGCTTGTAGTTTGGTCCCTGGTTCCCGCAGATTGAGCACCATCCACTCCTAGGTCCTGGCTTCCCTCCACTCTTGCAGCACCGGCCTCTGAGATCTCTACCCCTTGCTTCCCTTCCCTTTACTTTCCCTGACTCCTCCCTTAGGGTGAAGCTGTCCTCAGCTACCTCTTCCCTCTGCAGTCTGGGCGCCCATGGCCATCCACTCAGTGCTGTGCTGTCTCTGTGGCCTCATCAGACACATTTACAAAGCCAGGACCTGTTCCTGGCCCCCAAGAGCCCAGCTCCTCACTGCCATATGTCCATTCTGCCTTCCTCTAGCGGACGGCCTGTGCCCAGACCTGCCTTTGCTCTTTAGTGTCACCTTTTCCCGCTCAGGAATTTCTAGGCTCCCATTTTCCTCTCTGGCTCTCCCCTGATAACTTGCCTTCATCTACCTTTACCTGCCCAAAGGGCAGGGATTTTGAGCATTGGCTTCTGACCTTTCTTGGTTGGCCTGAGTCCTCTGACCATTCAGGCCCTAAAGTTGTGCTAGCTGGGATCCTGCGGGGCACAATGAATAAATCAGTAAATAGGCAAGTGCCTTCTGAGCTCAGTCCCTAGCTTGACGCTTCCTTCCTAGCTGGGCCTCTCGGAGGCTGGTGTGCTGCTCTCGGAGCATAGCCATGCTGCATGGCTCAGCTGTAGTTTTTATGTTGCTCAGGGTCATGGTGACACCTGTGCAGATCCATCTGGTTGGTCTTTCCTTCAGCCTGCCATGTCTGTTGAAATAGAGACAGTCTCACAGAGTAGGGTGGGTGCTTCTTCAGAAGATGCTGGTCATGGGGCTATGTCGTGTCTCCCTGGGGTGGCCCCCGATGTACTGTCTCATGTCCCCTCAGCAAAGCCAACCCAAGTCTGCCAGTGAGAAGTCACAGCGGAGCAAGAAGGCCAAGGAGCTGAAGCCAAAGGTGAAGAAGCTCAAGTACCACCAGTACATCCCCCCGGACCAAAAGCAGGACAAGGGGGCGCCCGCCATGGACTCCTCCTATGCCAAGATCCTGCAGCAGCAGCAGCTCTTCCTGCAGCTGCAGATCCTCAACCAGCAGCAACAGCAGCAGCAGCAGCACTACAACTATCAGGCCATCCTGCCTGCCCCTCCCAAGTAGGAGCACAAGTCCCCGAGGTTCTGCGGGGTGGAGGGGACACGGGGACCTGTGGGCTGCAGAGACAAGGCGGGTACTGAGGCTGTTTCTGTCTTGCCTCAGGCCATCAGGTGAGACTCCTGGAAGTGGTGCCCCCACCCCATCCCGCAGCCTCTCCAGCAGCAGTTCCGGCTCAGGCACCCCAGGGCTCAATGGGCTGGTGCGTCAGAACAGCATCACACTGGCTGGCAAACCAGGAGCCCTGCCAGCCAACCTGGATGACATGAAGGTAGGTGGCTGACCCCTTCTCAATGGAAGACGAGGCTTCTCCCATGAAGAATAAGGGGCAGATTTTAGGCAGCAGGTGATGCTCCATGACCATAAGATGGAAGGCAGAGCAGGCTCCGGATGTGCTCGATCATGACAGGAGCACCCCAGATGCTGCTGTAAGGCCTGTGTGGCCTGTGTGTATGTGTGGGACTGAGGGGAGGGATCTTGTTCTCCATTACTGTGTGGTGAATGAACCATGGTTAGCAGGAGGGTTTGTTCCCTCTGGAGAGCAGGCAGCAAGCAGAGCTGTCAGTTTTAGCTGGGCCAGGGGCCCAGCCGTTTTCACTGTCCCATCAGAGGATGGCATAGGCCGAGCCTCCTGTGTCGTGACCTGGATCCCTGCAAGACTCCAGTCATGAGCGCTGGACTCCAGTCCTGCCCTTTCTGCTCCGTAGCTTTGTGAGCTCTCCCCGGCACCAAGTGGAGCTGGGGGAGTGTGCTCTAGGGGAGAGGCTCGCTGCAGGGTCTGTTCAGAAGACTCGGAGTCAGGCCGGTGGGGCCCTGCAGCCCCCCTCCCTCCCTCCCTGTCCAGCCCCCAACCTGCCTTAACTCTCAACCCCTGCAGGTGGCAGAGCTGAAGCAGGAACTGAAGCTCCGGTCACTGCCCGTCTCAGGCACCAAGACAGAGCTGATTGAGCGCCTTCGTGCCTACCAAGACCATGTCAGCCCGGCTCCAGGAGCCCCCAAGGCCCCTGCCACCACCTCTCTCCTGTCCAAGGCTGGTGAGGTAGTGGTCGCCTTCCCTGCGGCCCGGCTGAGCACAGCGCCAGCTCTTGTGACAGCAGGCCTGGCACCAGCTGAGATGGTGGTGGCCACAGTAACCAGTAATGGCATGGTGAAGTTTGGCAGCACAGGCTCCACACCCCCCGTGTCTCCCACCCCCTCAGAACGCTCACTGCTCAGCACGGGTGATGAGAATTCCACACCAGGGGATGCCTTTGGTGAAATGGTGACATCGCCGCTGACACAGCTCACCCTGCAGGCCTCCCCACTGCAGATCCTCGTGAAGGAGGAGGGTGCCCGAGCTGCGTCCTGCTGTGTGAGCCCTGGTGCACGGGCTGAGCTGGAGGGACTGGACAAAGACCAGATGCTGCAGGAGAAGGACAAGCAGATTGAGGAGCTGACCCGAATGCTCCAGCAGAAGCAGCAGCTGGTTGAGCTGCTCCGGCTACAGCTGGAGCAGCAGAAGCGGACCCAGCAGCCAGCCCCAGCCAGCAGCCCTGTGAAGCAGGAAAGCGGCTTCTCCAGCTGCCAGCTGAGCTGCCAGCCCCAGGGCTCTGCTTGTGCCTTCAGCCCTGGCCTGGCGCCTCCCACTACCAATCACGGAGACGATCAGGCCCCAGCCCCAGGGCCCCTACCTGTGGTGAAGCAGGAAGCCGGGCCACCTGAGCCACCAGATGCAGCCCCTGCCTCTCAGCTACTCTTGGGCCCACAGGGTACCGGCTTCCTCAAGAGGGTCACCCCTCCTACTCTGGTCACTGACTCTACAGGGACTCACCTCATCCTCACTGTGACCAACAAGAGCGCAGATGGCCCTGGCCTGCCCACTGGGAGCCCCTGGCAGGTAGCTGATGGGCAGGGGCTGGGCTAACTCTGCATGGGTGGACAGTGAACCCTGTCCTATGGAGGCTGCAGCCACAGACCCCACGAGGTCACTCTAGGGAGCGGGATTCTGAGGCCAGGTGTTCCTGTCACCCTCACAGCCTCATGCTTACCCCGTTCTGTACCTCCTCTTCCCTAGTGGCTTTCATGAAAGCTCCCAAAAGCTCATTAGCTAACTATCTGTGGGCAGTGAGGGAGGCCCTCCCCTCACCCCGGCACATTGGGAGACTTGCCTCTCTCTGTCCCACCAACACTTGCTTCTCCCGTTCAGCCCTTGTCCCAGCCTGGTTCTCCAGCCCCTGGCCCACCCGCCCAGATGGACCTGGAGCACCCACCTCAGCCCTCATTTGCAACCTCCACATCTGTGCTGAAGAAGGAGCCACCTGGCTACGAGGAGACTGTGACTCAGCAGCCTAAGCAGCAGGTGAGGATGCTGGGAGCTGGGGTGTGCTGGCAAGAGGTCTCAGCAGATAAAGAGCCTCGGGAACCACATGGTGGAAGGAGAGGGCTCCTGCAGGTTGACCTCTGACCTCCACACATTATGGCATGCACGAATGCTCACACATGTACACTAAGTATTTTAAGGCAGTACAGTAGGCCCAGCTTTGGACAATGCCTCAGCCCCACGTGGGTTGGGGAATGAACACAGGGAACACCCAGTACAAGGCAGAAGCACAGGCTAGGCTGCCCAACCTGAACTTAGATAACTGGATTTTTCATGTTCTTTTGTTTCTTTCCTACAGGAAAATGGCTCCTCTAGTCAGCAGATGGACGATCTGTTTGATATTCTTATTCAGAGTGGAGGTAAAATCCCATCCCCAGCTGCTTCCTTACCTCTAGTCCCAGGTTGGCAATTGTTTCAGAGCGGCAGGCCTGTGGCACAGTCCTCTGACATGGCCTACGTTCATCCTGGTAGAGCCTGATCTAGAGTGGAGGGAGAGCCATCCAAATACCTGAACAGCAGCATTGTGACGGGGCAGGGAAGATCCAGGAATTCAGGGTTCTGGGGCAGGCCCTAGCAGAGTACCAGCTTGGGGGCTGTAGAATAAGGGATGACAGAAGAGCAGCTTGAGTGCTCCCTATCCCCAAAGGACACTTGAGGGTGTCAGACCTGGACGGTCACATATAACAAAACTTGACAGTTCAGTTGCAGTAAGTACATTGGTGTTGTACAGCCATTACTGGCCACCTCTCACACATGTCCTCCCAAACTAAATCTGGACCCCACCCTGTCTGAGTGTGCCTGCCTGCTCCGTATGTGGACTCCTATGTGGATCTGTCTGTGAGTGACACTTGAACTGTGTGTGGCTGCTGCTGACATTCTTTTGGGTACAGACCCACAAGTGAGGTTGCCCAGTCATACTGTTGTTTTAAGGAACCAGCTCATACTGCTTTCAAAGCTGCTGTGAGTGGTCTCACCTTTCCTGGCTGCTCACACTAGTTCCCGGGACCCCACTTCCTCACCAATTTGTGGTGCTGGGAACCTCATGCGTGTTTATCTTTTCTCCACTTCTGACCTGACAGTAGCCAGACTGTCATGTATGAAGTAATATTTTCCCAGGGTGAGGCATTGCATTTCCCTAATGACCAGAGATGCCATAAACTGTGACAGCTATGTACAGAGCTTTGGAGAAAATACCTATCCTTTGCCCATTTTTAAAAATGAAGCTGAGTTTTACCAATTGTTTATATATTCTGGGTGTATAAATTCCCTTACCAAATCTGTGACCTGCAATGGTGATATGCCTTATTATTATTATTGCTATATGCATCTGTGGTTTGAATTCAGAGGAGCTTCATGCATATCAAGCGAATATTGTACCACCCATCCTCAGCTCCCACCAAGTTATATGTTCTATGGTTTTCGCTCTTATATTTTCTTGTGCATATTCAAACCTGGTTTCTGACCCCATCTACTACTGTCTCTGTTGGCAGAGATTTCAGCATATTTCAAGGAGCCACCATCCCTACCAGGCAAGGAGAAGCCACCCCCAGCAGCAGCTTGTGGGTCGCCGCTGACACAGCAATCCTCGCCTTCAAACGAACTCCCCCAGGCTGCTCCTCCACCCAGCTCCCCCACCCTCCCAGGGCGCCTGGAGGACTTCCTGGAAAGCAGCACAGGACTGCCCCTGCTGACGAGTGGCCACGAAGGGCCAGAGCCCCTATCCCTCATTGATGACCTCCATAGTCAGATGCTAAGCAGCTCTGCCATCCTGGACCACCCTCCATCGCCCATGGACACCTCTGAATTGCACTTTGCTCCTGAGCCTAGCAGTGGTATGGGCCTGGACTTGGCTGATGGCCACCTGGACAGCATGGACTGGCTGGAGCTGTCATCTGGCGGCCCTGTGCTCAGCCTGGCTCCCCTCAGCACTGCAGCCCCCAGCCTCTTCTCCACGGACTTCCTGGATGGGCACGACTTGCAGCTCCACTGGGATTCCTGCTTGTAGCCCTCTGACTCCAGACAGAGGCTAGGGAAAGGTCTGAAGTTGGGGAGCCAGTGTGTGTTCCCCGTGACTGTGAGCCTTGACAATCACAGTCCCTGGAGACTGCAGCAGAGACCCTACACCTGGCTCAGGCTTGCCCAGGTTAGGGGATATCAGCTGTCAAGAAATCACTCTGGGCCCATGCAGAGGTTTTGGGAGGCTGGCCAGATCCATTTCAATTCGACCTCCTTTTCTGAGGTCAGAGGTGCACATCTGGCTGAAGTTTGGCCCAGGTGGGCCTGGAACCAACCTGCCTTCCTCTCCCTTTAAGGAAGAAACCAGCCAGGCCTCTACTTGCCCATTCCCTATTTCAGCCAGTCCCAGGACCCTGTGTCCTAAGAAGTGGCACTCGGCCATTTTAGTCTTGGTATAATGTAACCATTTTAGTGGTTGGTGGCAAAAATCTGTATAGGTGTATATACCTCTCTATATTATATATCAACTTACATATATATACATATATTTTTAGGGGTGGGGGGGAATCAGTGTGGCTACCTCCACCTGCTTTCACATGCAAAAAGGCCTGGAGAGCTGCTTGGGGATTGATACAGGGTCGTCATGAGGAGCTGTGTGCCACATGGCCCAGTACCCAACCTGGCATGCAGCTGCCTAGGCCTACCCCACACGTATTTGACAGTAGACAGACACCTGCCATTGCCTACACACCACCCTGCCCTGTTTCCTGGCTCCTTAGTGCCACAAGGGCAGAGGTGCTTCCTGGCTCCCCTCCAGGAGCTCTCCACCCACATTCCGTCCATCTCCCCACTGCAGCCAACCTGGCCCTGGGATGGTGGTGAGGGAGGGTGGGTGGGTCCCAGCTACACCTGCTGGGGGCTAAGAGGTACCTTCTGCTCAACACCAGCTTTGTTCCACTCTGATTCAATATGGAGAAGGGACAGAGCCATCAAAACCAGTGCTGGGACAAAGGTGGGGAAGCTGTGTGAACTTTTTAAAATAAAATCAGAAACACTGACTTGCCAGTCTGTTGTATTTGATCCCTCAGGGCTGAGAGGCATCGGGTCCTGGGCCTATTCCATGACAGCATCTAGAGGTCACACTGTGGCCCTAATTCCATCAGGTGGTCTTGGGGTAAATATTCAACAAGGGCCCAGAGTCAGATCATTTCAAGTGGTTTCTGATGGGGTAGAACTCAGGCCAGGCTAAACAAAAGATGAGAGGCACTCTCTCACAAAATGCATTTTATTTACAATCAAAGATCTCTAGAGGCTTTACCTGCCATTAGCTTACCCCCTTCCTGAGCCAGCAGAGACCAGCATAGGTGTGGCTCTCCACTTCTTCACAAAGATTTTGGTTAGTACACCATATGGCTGGCACCCAGGGCTTCCTTAAAGACCTTGGCAACTCCCCAGGAACACATTAAGAAGAGAGACTGGGCTGGAGCCACCAATATCTGCTTTTGCCAGCTGTTTGAGCATGAGGTGGGGAGGTCCAGGCACTGATCGTGGGTCCTGGACAGGCTCTGGATGTTTCCTACCCTGAACCTCTTCTTTTGGGGAGTGAGGCCTGAGGCTGGCCAGGGCTCTGCCCTCTTCTATCGAAGGGAAGGACCTTCCAGGCAACCCATGACTGGGGTAGGCCTGGGAGCCACAGAGCGACTAGGAGTGTCATCCATCTATGTCCCAGCTGAAAAGGTGGTGCTTCACCAGCATGTCCTGTACACCCTCCTTCAGTGGCTGCTTCTCCTCCTGTGCACAGAACAGCCCCAGTCACGGGCAGGGACCACCCTGCAACCACACAGGTCACTTCTTCAGCCCAGACTGCACCAGAGCCCTCCTGGCAAAGGCAATGCCAGGGACCAACCAAGCCACATACGCACCTCTCTTTTAGCAGGCAGCTCCCAGTCCTGGGAGAGGCTGAAGGCAAAACAGCACAGGACACTAGGGACCAAGGAACAGTCTCTGGTCATTCGGGGCTATTCTGCCAACCCACCAGCCTCCAACCCACCATGTTCCAGGCCCTGCAGAGCTGCCCACTCACCCACCGGAGCTCACACTTGATCTGGACCCAGCCAGGGCTGCGCAGGAAGGACCAGGGCTGGTACCACTTCTCCACAGTGGGCAGGCTGGAGCAGAGTACCTCTAGCCACAGGTGTAGTACCTGTTCACTAGAACAAGGCAAAAAGGATAGGGCTGGGGGTGGAGGACCTCAACCTACAACCCCTACCCAGGAGCTCCCACCCACCCCGACTCTGCCCTGTGGGGTAACTCTGAGGGCATCTCCTTCTCTACACTTACTTGAGCCCCACACAGATAAGCGAGCGGAGCTTGACGTCCATTTGTGCATGTGCCGCATCATGGGTCACATTCACAGACTGCACAGCCTGAGAAGGGCACAATGTCACTCAGTGCCCATTGGTTGGCCGGAGAGGTCTCAAGAATGTGGGTAAGTGTCCTAACTTACCCGGTACAGCAACTCTTCAGGGGTCAGGACTTTGCCGTCTTCATCCAACCTGCAAAAACAAGAGTGCCATCACTGGCTGCCGTGCTGGGCACTGGCAGGGAGCACAGGCACTATGTATGTACCTGTATGTCTTACAGAGCACCAGGCGGGAGTACACAGAATCAAAGTCTCTCTCGACCTCCCGGCCCGCTGCCTGTGGTAAACAAGACACCATGTGAGTGAGGGCAGTGATGGTGAGCACGTGCCACCACCCTGCAAACTCTTTCCTCCCCATCCAGGAACCCCGGGACGGACTACAGAGAGACCATGGGCACGACAGTAGGGCTGGGACTGAGAAGGCCCATGGGCCAGCAATGACTACCTCCTCAATAAACAGCCAGGGATGGCAAGCCCCTCCAAGCAATGATGGCTTCTTCAGTCCATGTTCAAACAGCGCCTTGAGGGCTGGGCAGAGGGTCCCTCGCACGAGATCTGTGACTCCTTCCGTCACAGAGTCATCCCCCGCAATGGAGTACTGATGGAGAGAATGTTTGAGAAGCCCTTGCCTGACACCTGCATCCAGCCACCCTCTCTTGTCCTCCTGGCAGTTGCCACAGCCAGGGCTCACTTGGGATATGAACCCGGTAGGAAGATGCTTCCACATCACGAGCTCCAACAAGGAGCAGCCCCACACTCTTACCTCTTTGCTCCGTTCATCCAGGACCTCCACAAATTTGGCTGGAAACCAGCCTGTGGGGGGAAGCAGCCATGTGAAGAGCAGCGGCAGCACTTCTCCTCAAGGTCCAAGAACAAAGAGCTCCCCAGACCACCCCAAACTTCCAAGCAGGCCAGGCCATGGAAGAGGAAGGGCTGCTATAGCAAAGGCTCATCTCCCTTGCCAGCTCTGCAGCAGACAGAAGCCCTCACCTCTCAGGCCGTTCAGCTCACCCACCCAGCAGTGCTCATCCTTCTGAGAGATGATCTGAAGGAGAAAACAGGATAGAGTTAGGGCGCCTGCACAAACCTCATGTCCCCAGCACTGACAGGCTGAGACCAAACATGCTCAGCAGCAGCATTAGCTCTCAGCAGGGATAGTGGGGAGCAGGTAGCAGGAAGCATGCGTGCCAGGCCCACACACACCGTAATGATGTCATTTTTTCGGAAGCCGAGCTCATCATCATCATGCCGCTCAAAGTCCAGCAGGGCCTTGGCCCGGCGCCGGTGGCTGCGTAAGCAAGCCACGTAGTTCTCATGGTCTCGCTGGTGGCTCTCCATGCTGTAGTCTGGAGTCAGCTCCTGCCAGAGAGGAAGGGCCCAACATGGAGGAGGAGCCTTTGTACCAACAATGTGCTGGGAAAGGGGAACCCCAAGTTGAGTCTGCCACTCACCACACTACAGTTCTTGGGGTCTGTGCACTGGAAGTGGCGTGCCACACGCAAGATGGCTTCACGGAGATCGGCTACCAGCTCTGTCTGCTTGATGTTTTTGGCCTTGAGAGCCTCCAGGTCGTCCTCCCCTGGGAGGCACACACCACAGAGTAACCAGTCCTGTCCAACCTCTACAAGAGCCAGCACAAACCCACACTGGTTCTCACCAAAGAGCAGGGAGGTGATGCCAGACTTCCTCCGCTGAGTCCTGCGGCGCACGACCTGTGGAGAGGAAAGCCAATCAGCAGTGGCCGAAGTAGCCACTCAGAAAGGAAAGACACTAACTTGAGCGTGTCTCTCCAGTGACTGGACATTTCTAATGGTCTGAAGTGGACACTGAGATCAAATCCTATCTTCAGCTTAGGCCGGGGACAATGTCCTATTCACTGCCTGGAGTCCAGGAAGACATGTTAGCAAGGAAGCCTAAGTACACCCCCTAGTGGCCGTCTGACTGTCTAACTAGCCATGGCAGGCATGTGCAGACTGCAGGCTCAGTGGGGGCCAGTCTGTTTCCCGCAGCCCCCCACTCTGGGTTTCCTTGGAGACTCCATGATTTGGTAAAAGATAGAGCCTCCCTACTCAGCCCACCTGAGAGAGGCCAGTGCCAGCACTAGTCCCCAGGGTCTGGCCTTGGTCTGCGATGAGGTAGGCCAGGTGCTTGCGACGTTGGGTCTCCACAGCTACATCAGTGAGGGAGCCAGCCAGTCGCATGGCCTCTCCCAGAAGCAGCTCCGCATCCTCCATCTGTGCTGGGATGTCCGATAGCGTGTTGAAAATGGAGGCTGAGTTCTCTGACTGTATCAGCTCTTCCTCCTGGGGAGCGGGAGAGTAAGGGAAGGGAGCATGACACTGGCATCCTCTTCAGAAACCCGTGCCCTTCGGCAGGCCCAGGAAGACCCCCAAGTACAGCCACACTCAGGGCTTCTCTCTGAAGGTTGGACTAATACAGTATCTCCCTAGAGGAGGGTACCAGGGCTGAGTGAAACAGGCAGACCAGTGGGTGGGAAACTCTACAAGCACCTTAAGGCGCAGCATGCCCAGTGTAGTCTGGAACAACACCAGGGAGCCCTCGTAGAAAAACAGGTCCCAGATCCGCAGCAACAGTCTGATGTGTACTACGCTGGCGAAGGCCGTGAGGAACCAGTGCAGTGTGATCAGGGACAGCTCTGTCAACAGACACCAAAGTCACAGGGGCTGGGAGCGGGCTGTGGCCTACAGACAACAGCCTGGACGGGAGGGAGATGGCCCCCGAAGAGCAGCAGAGGGGAGAAAGGAATGGGGCCAGAAGGCAAAGAACAAGAGCAACCTAAACCACACGAGCCTTGAGACCTCAGAGCTCAGAGCTGGCACTACCATCTTGGGATCCTGGATCTTGGAGGAAGGAGGCAGCCAGGTCTCACCAATGTCATGTTCCTGCAACAGTTTGTCCAAGCGAGGCAGGTACTGAACGATGAGGTGGCGCAGGACCCGCTGGTCAGTCTGGACACCCAGCAGGGTAGTGCTGAAGTAGGAAGCAGGCAGCAGGTCCTCAATAATGGCACACATCATCCAGAAGGCATCCTCCTCCTCCAGAAACAGCAGGAGACAGGCAGCCACCTAGCCAGAGAGGGGAACATGGGGCTGCTACCCAAGTATTCATGAGTCAGAAAAGTTGCCCCATTCTAGAATGGCTTGCTACTCAGGAAAGGCTGTTGGGGACACTTCTTGAAGAAACATTTTTTTTCAGGCTGGCTGAGAGGGGCCCCTAGGGAAAGAAATACATTCCCCTGGTCCTCCTTGGAAACTCGCAGGTCAATCCCTGCCTCACATCCTTACAACACCTTGAGGGAGAACATGCCCCACAAGAGGCCTTAGAGAAGACCCCACTTGCCCTCCCGGGCTACTCACCATGCCTGTTCCCTGGCAGTATCCAATCTCTGGGTAAAGCCAGGCCAGTGCTCGGAGGACTCTGCGCAGGCGGGGCACCCCAATGCTGTTCACGTTGGCAAAACAGGCATTGCTGGGCATGGTGCGAAGCAGGTCCTTCTCGATCTGTCAGATCCCCACCCCACCCCACAAGACCTTGTTTGATACAACCATAGATTGATACAACCACAGATTGAGAGAAGCTGTAGATGGCTGGGCTTCTGTCCCATCGATGGTCCAGGCCAAGGCTAACTCTCACTTTTCCAGGATTAGATCCCATCAAGTATGGAACTGAGCCCACACTGCCACCTGGGAACCTCCTGTCTGACCCAGATCTGTATTTAAAATGTCCTGCTCTTCCTAAGGTCTCCTCCATGTCCTTCCACACACTTTAGACCAACTTTCGAAAGGAGCACGCTTCCTCCAGGTCACACTCATGAGTGAAAAGGCTGCCCACCCTGCCAAGGAGATCAACAAGGGGCAGTCCCAGAGGAGCCCCTCCCTCTGCCAAGCAACTCCTCCTGACCAGCTAACTGGCTGCCCTGTTACCTGTTTGGCAGCGATGGTCTCATCATTGGAGCTGTTCTTGACAATCTCACGGTAGGACAACTCGGAGTTTTTCTTCTTCTGTAGCGCCCCAGATAGCCGCATCCACAGCTGGAGGGAGAAGCACATAGCATCTTAAGTGACAGGTCATGTCACGTTGAGCTCTCTGTGGGGTCCTTGTCTTTGTGACTATCTCACCTGTGGCCTCATGCCATGTGGGATGCCAGCCAGCACTAGGGAACGGAGTTTTTCAGAGCGGGGGAGGGAGACTGCGATCTTGTCCCAGGTGAGATCCCCCACATCATGGTTGTGGGTAAACTCCAGGTGGGCCTGCCACCGTAGCCTCTGTGGGGGATCCTCCACCAGGGGTGCACCTGCCATCTGGCTGCATCCAGGCTCAGAACCTTCCACCGAGAGAGAGAACAGAGGAGGGGCGAACCGTGTTCCTCACTCCCCACAGCAGCCCAGTCTATCCTGATAGGGCTTGGTGCTGTCTCCGGGCCAGATGGCTCTGCTGCCTCCCAAGTTCCAGCCCTACAGTCTTCTTAGTGGCAAGCAGACCCAAGCAGAGCCTTCTCCTCAAAACAGCCCCAGACCCAGGAGTCTCCTTGTACCCTAAACAACAAATTCAGTCCATTGCAAATGCAATGGGCTTTGTGTGTATATGCGTGTGAGCACGTGTGCACTTGTGCAGGTGTACAGGTTTCACCTTTCACCATATGGGTCCCAAGGATGAAAATCAGCTCACTAGGCTTGGTGACAAGCGTCTTTACTCACTGAGCCATCGCTCTGGCTCTGCATTTCCTTGTGTCTCACCTAACCCCTGACCACTAGTCTATACTAAGACACCAAACTGTCTAGAAGGGCCATGGCAGGGGCCATCTCACTGGCTCCAGAGCAGTCACATAGACCTTATGTCACTGCTCAGGCTCAAGACCAAAGGCTCTCGGGCTCCATCGCTGGCTACTCTGTCCTCACCTCTTACCTCTTTCTTCTTACTCCCTCCACTCACTCCGTGGGCCCTCTGTACCTGTCACTGCCCTTTCCCACTCCCCTCTCTCTAGTCTCTGATATTCGAAGTCTTCCCCTCTGAAAAGCCTTACTTAACTGCCTTATATGTAAATGTTTCACCCCCTCTTTGCTATCTGTGGAAGGCTCATGATCGGTCGGTCTTTTGTCCCAGCATGCTCTGTTTCTGTTTGATTATGGCCTGTCTATCTCCTCAACAGAATGGGAACTCTGTGTGGCTAAGACCATCTTTGGGGACATAAATGGGACATAGCACAGGCATCTGTTCTTCATGAACCTACTGGATACAGAGGACAGAGTCTGTAGCCAGCAAAAAATCTGGTGAATCCTCTGCAGCACCTCCTCAGCCTAAGCCAAGCTCTTACCTTAGATCTTAAAACCTCAGTCTTGGCAACAAAACACAGAGAAAATGCACAAGTCCTAAGTGTGCATGTTGATGGGTGCCAATTAAAAAAAAAATGACAAAATGCCAGATGGTGGTGGTACACACCTTTAATTCCAGCACTTGGGAGGCAGAGATAGGTGAATCTCAGCGAGTTCCAGGACAGCCAGAACTACACAGAGAAACCCTGTCTCAAAATAAAAAACAAATAAACAAATGCCAAAACACTGTTCCATATGTGGTTGTGAAAAAACACTCTGGGGGCTGGAGAGATGGCTCAGCGGTTAAGAGCACCATCTGCTCTTCCAGAGGACCCAGGTTCGATTCCCAGCACCCACATGGCAGCTAACAACTGTCTGTAGTTCCAGTTCCAGGCAAACACCAAGGCAAATAAATAAATAAATAAGTTAAAAAAAAAAAAAAAGCCAGGTAGTGGTGGTACCTTTAATCTCAGCACTGGGGAGGCAGAGGCAGGTGAATCTCTGAGTTTGAGGCCAGCCTAGTCAATAAGAGTAAGTTCCAGGAAAAAATTCAAAAAAAAAAAAAAAAAAAAAAGAAAAGAAAAAAAGGCTGCAAAAATATCACAATCAATCTGTTGTAATATGATCTTATGCAGCCAATAAAAATGTGTAATCTAATGTTTAAAAGCCTTAAATAACACAGGAAATGTTCCCGAGGTAATGTGTGATATGTCAGTGTCAGGAAAAGAACATCTCAGGTGGCGGCAGCTCCCTCCAATGTGGGACCATGGGTTCTTTTCTGGAGTTAAAGATGTGTGCCACCATGCCCAGCCCTCACGTTGCTTTCATCTCCATCCCTTCCTGCACTGCTTAGATTTTCTATACTATACATAACTCATATTATGTAAAGATCAATAAAATTTATCTAGAAAAAAAATCAGAAGTTCCCATAAACTTACATCACCCTCAGGTATCCTTACATCCTTAAATGACACCCCAAACCTCAGAGGTCACACACAGTGAGATGCAAAACACGAGGCCAGAATCCGCCTGAGGACATCACCAAGACCACACAGAAGGGGCTGCGTCTTACCTTCCTTGTCCACACGGAAACCAAACTCATCATAGCAGAACTCTGGTTGCTCTGTAGACTCTTCCTTCTAGAACCAGGATTAGGAAGCACACTGTCTACCCTCCACTGTGAAGGAGTTCCAAAACATGCCACCCGGATGGCTGACTGCTAAAGCCCACCCTGGTAGACTACCTGTCTATGATGTCTTCTCTGGCCATCATTGAAGTACAAAAGGTCACTACCATGACTGAATTCTCCTGTGTCTCCACAACAGTCTTCCTCTTAGCTAGTGACTGAGTCCTATGGGCCCAAGAAACTAAAATGCCGGGGCTGGAGAGATGGCCCAGAGGTTAAGAACACCGACTGTTCTTCCAGAGGTCCTGAGTTCAATTATTCCCAGCAACCACATGCTCATAACCATCTGTAATGAGATCTGGTGCCCTCTTCTGTACACTGTATACATAATAAATAAATATTTTTTTAAAAAACCCTAAAATGCCATCTCTGGTGGTGACCCTGCGTGGGTATGGAGGAGTAGGTCATGTGTTTCCAGAGTACTTGCAAAGGTAGATCTCTTCGTGAAAAGCAAGAGAGCATAGCAGGCTGGTGCCTGGCTCTGCTAACTGCTATACCTGTGCACACTTTGCCAGGATCTCCTGGGGCCATATGCTTGGAGTCAGGGCAGAAAAAGGGCCACTGGCAGAAGGCGTGTGGTTTCCTACAAAGACCAGAGAGAACAATCAAGAAAAGCAGAAGCACCGAGCATGGTGACCAACAACATCTTTAATCCCTGCAGAGTCTGAGTTTGAGACCAGCCTAGTTTAGTCTACATAGTGGGTTCTCATTCCAGGCCAGCCAGGAGTCACGTCAGATCCTATCTCAAAATAGATAAAAAAAAAAATTGAAATCACACAGAAAAGACTGACTACACGGAGGGGGTTAATGAGGCTGGCAGAGAAACCTTAATAAGAAGCATGTCCAACATTGACTTTTTTTTTTTCTAGTTTTGAGACAAGGTTTCTCTGTGTAACAGCTCAGTCCTGGAACTTGCTTTGTAGATCAGGCTGGCCTTGAACACAAAGAGATCCACCTGCCTCTGCCTCCTGGGTGCTGGGACCAAACGGATGCACCTCCACTGCTAAACTCAGACTCTTTACTTCCTCCCCTAGCACAGTGGGAAGATTTTCAGGCCAGAGGAACATGGAGCTAGAGACGTAAACAGAGAAGACAGTTTCAGTCATGGCCCATGAGTCCAGCACCTTCTCTTCCCCCTTTTCCACTTCTCTCTTATAGACTGTGTTCCAGTTGTTTGGGTTGTTTTTGAGAAAAGATCTCATAGCTCAGGCTGCCCTTAAACTTTCTGTCTCAGTGTAAGGCTAACTATGAAACTGGAAGTCGGTTCCACCACCAGCTCCCATTGAGTGTGCAAGCCTTGTTCCCACCTGACATCATGTGCAGCGGACAGCAGCAGGTCTTCACAGATCCAGGCTTAGATGCTCATCACTAGCATCTCTGACTCTCATGAGGCTCCTTAGGCTTCATCGGCCCTGTCACAAGAGCAAAGGAGAGGTTGTCCCACACCACCCCTCAATCCTGGGAGGAGAATCTCCTCTGTCCAATCCACTGCTCAATTAGGAAATGTCTACTGCCGTTTTTCTCTTTTTTATTTTCGACACAAGGTTTCTCTTTGTAGCCCTGGCTGTCCTGAAACTTGCTTTGTAGACATGAATTCTATACTTCAGAGCTCACTGTTTATATCACAATTGTATCACAAAGGAGGTGCATGCCTTTAATCCCAGCACTCATAAGGCAGAGGCAGGTGAGCTCTGTGAGTTTGACATCAGCCTGGTCTATAGATTGAGTGCTGGGACAGCCAGAGCTGTTATACAGAGAAACCATGCCCCCCCCCAAAAAAAAGGGGGGTGGAGAATACCTCTTTGGTTAAAGGGGAGAAAGAATGTCTTCTGGGGATCTGTATTCTGGCATCAGTTCTGCTAATCTCCACTTGTTCAGGCCCTAGTAATATATATTTCACTTCTTTGAATCTCAAGTTTTCTTACCCATAAAATGGACACAACCACTTATACCTTACAAAGATCATGAAGATGATAATGCTAATAAGGCCCTCATGCACACCATCTGACTCACCATCAGGAAAATGGGGACCCCAGTAATTTCTAGAAAATGACTTGGTATTTGAGCTTTGGGTCCAGACTATCGTACACTAAGAACTATTAGGCCATATGAAATTGCTGGTAATTATGTATAATAGTCTACAAAACCTATCTCCAGAAGAGACCCTAAGACTCATCACATAATCACAAAGAAGGTGATTTGGTTGTGCCTTGAAGAAGATGAGAGCATCTGGGCATGGTGACAAATCCCAGCATTCGGGAGGCAGAGGCAAGCAGACCTCTGAGTTTGAAGTCAGTCTGGTCTATATAGTGAAATCCAGGCCGGCCACAGCTACATAGCAAGACCCGGTCTGAAAAATAAGAGGAGGAGGAGGAAGAGGAGAAAATATGGCAGAGCAGAGGCATGGAGAAAACAGGTTGTTTAAAGTGGAGGAAATGCTGTCTGCTGTGGAGGACAGAGAGGCGAGAGGGCAAAACTCCCTTCTCAGCAAACAATGACCGAGCACCGAGCCAGGCAGCCCCGCAGTGAACACGGTCAGGCTGTTGCAGTGTAGCTGACGATTAGACCTGAGACAAAACCAGATGGGATTGTGAGTATCAGAAGAGAGGGGCTATCCGTATTGTGTCAGAAAAAGCCTTTGACTGTAGTCTGAGCAAGGGTCCAGGGGAAGCAAGGGGTCAAGGACTGGACTTCACAGAGAGAGATTCACGTGCAGGGAACAGACGGGAGTAAGAGGAAGCAACAGCAGGGGCCAAGGGCACCGTGCTCCGAGAACAGGCCTTTGACCTTTATTCTCAGAGAGTAGAGAGATCAGGAGGTTCTCAACAGCCATGAAGCAAAGTCTGATAGGATTGGATACGCTTTCCAGATGCCCAGAAGTCTATGAAGACCTCAGGGCCAGAGAAGATGGCCCTGGGTAGGAGACCATGTGGGCTTTGCCTGGGTGGAAAACACGGAGAAACAGTTAGATTATGGATACATTTTAACAGGCTGTGGGCTTCATGGAGAAATGGTTAGATTATGGATACGTTTTAACAGGCTGTGGGCTTCATGGAGAAATGGTTAGATTATGGATACGTTTTAACAGGCTGTGGGCTTCAGCTCTGAATTTTGCGTGCACATACGCATCTGTGCTCTTTTCATCTCTGTTGTATATATGAGACACATACACCTCTTCAGGCTGCCCTTAAGCCTCTCAGATGTGATACTGCTAAGCTGGGCAGGCAGGTTTTTCTTGTTGCTATGGAAAATTCCCTGAAAGCACCTATCTGGGAGTTGACAGAAATGGTCCAAGGACTTAGTTAAGTCACTGTGGCTGCCCTCCTGTCGCCACGGGGTGTTAAGAAGCAGAAACTTTAGAAAACCCTTAACTCATGCAGCTACTTCTGAAGTGCTCTGAAGAAACTAACAATGAAATGTGCATGCTTAAAGGAGCCGGTCCTGATGTGTATCCCTCCCTAGTTTATTAATCCCATACATAATTTCCTGTTAGACAACAATGTGCCACTGTATGCAAGCACAAAGGTGCTGCTCATTTCCTGTGGTCTCTTGACATGGACTGAAGGGACTACACACCTACAAAAAGCCACACAAGGCTTTCTGCAGATGTCAGCTAGGAAACACAAAGGCTGAACCAACATAAGCAAAAGCGCTGATTTCTGGGTGTGCCTAAGAGCCTGAGGACCAATTTTGCTCTGTGAAGAGGTGAGGTGATATTGAAAGCTACAGAGAGCACGCAGTCGGAGAAGAGCAGCTCGGAGCTGGGAGAGTCTGAGAAGGCCTAAAGGAAGAAGTGAGCATGGCCACTAGAGACGCTCCCAGCACCTACATTTGGCTCCAGTACTCCATCTAGCACTCCAGTTCCAGGAGATCCAATGTCTTCGTCTGACTTCCCTGGACACCAGGTGTACACATATGCATGCAAAAATACTCATATACACAAAATAATCTAAAAAAATTAAATAAAAATAAATTATAATAAAGGTTTTTATAAAACAGTCAAAGTTGGGTATTGCCATTATGACAGTATAAAGGGTTTAACCTTTAAAGAGATGATTAGGTGTGTGCACACTTTTAATTCCAGTACTTGGGAGACAGAGGCAGGAGGATCTTTGAGTCTGAGGCTAGCCTGGTCTACAGAACAAGGAAGCAGAGGCAGGAGGATTGTAAGTTTATAATGGGATCCTGGCTAGAAACAAATAAAAGATGATTGGGCCATTAAAACCATCAGACAGTAGGAATGTGAAGTCTACTGGTCTTGTATTTTTGTTGTTGTTATATGTTTTATAACCTGGCCTATGTTGTCCAGGCTGGTCTTGAACTTCTGGACTGAAATGATTCTTCCACCTCAGCTTCAAATGCTGTAACTATGCCCACACATAAGCCACTATGCCCAGCTTGGTCTTGATTTTTTTTTTTAATGTTATTTTCTTTAGAACTTAAGACTACAACTGTTTGGGATTTGAGACTTTTTCAGAATTTGGAAAGTCTAAATAGACTTTATTAGGGAAGTATCCCTAATTGGAAAATCTGAAACTTTATTTACTTATTTATTTGAGATAGGGTCTCTCTATATATCCCAGGCTGTGTTGGAACTTGCTATGTAGACTAGACTGGTGTCAACTTCACAGAGATTTATTTGCCTGTCTCTACCTACATTGAGATTAAAGGGATGTGTCATCATATCCAGCCTGAAACTTTTTTTTTATATTTTACTTATTTTTATTTTTATGTGAATTGGTGTTTTGCCTGCATGTATAATAACTGTGTAAGGGTGTCAGACCTTGCTTGGAATTACAGACAGTTGTTAGCTGCCATGTGGATATTGGAAATTGAACTTGGGTCCTCCGGAAAAAGTCAGTGCTCTTAACCACTGAGCCATCTCTCAGCCCCACCTGAAACTTCTTAAGCATCAGAAACATTCAAACACTCTAAGAGCACTTGCTACTCTTCCAGAGGACCCAGGTTCAATTCCCAGCACTCACATGGTAGCTCATAACTGTAACTGCAGTTCCAGGGGATCCTATGTCGTCTTCTGGCCTCTGAGGGCACTCTATGTATATGATGCACAAATATATATTTGTCATAAACATCTATACACATAAAATAATAACTTAAATTTTAAAAAGTTTAAAGATCTGTCTTTTTATGTGTATTAGTGTTTGCCTGCATGTATGTATATATACCATGTGTGTCTCTGGTGCCCAGGGAGATCAGAAAGGATCTGTTCTCTGCTACTAGAGTTTCAGATGGTTGTGAGCCACCACATAGGGTGCTGGGAGTTGAATGTGGGTCCTCTACGAGAGCAGCAAGTGCTCTTAACCACCGAGGCATCTCTGCAGCCAAAAATAATTAAAATGTAATGCTCAGTGTGGTGATACAAGTCTTTTTTTTTTTTTTTTTTTTGTGCTTTCTTTGGTTTGGTTTTTTTGAGACAGGGTTTCTCAGAGTGAAGCATACACTTTAATGTATGTACAAGTCTTTAATCCCAGCACTGAGGGAACAGACATAGGTAGATCTCTCCACAGGTTTGAGGCTATCCTGGTTTATAGAGTGAGTTCCAGGTCAGCCAGGACTACGTTGTAAGACTGTCTCCAAATGAATTAATAATTAGCTAATTATCGGTAATGTTATAGTATACATATTATAATTAGAAATAATTACAATGTAGTAATTGCACTGGAGTAAGAGAGGTGCAAGTCTCTAAGCCTTCCTCTAGTGATAGCGCTACTCCCCACCTCAAATTTCCTTCTTTGGGGATTTAATGTTTATGCAAAAATCAAGTGGAAAAAAAAGGTGGAGGGAGGAAGTGCAAATAGCTCCCGTGTAACTGTGAAAAGGGCTCCTTTCCCTCTCATTTATAGGTAACACTTTACTAACACAGCACAGCTTGAATCTGACATTTTAGCAACCTAGGAAAACATGAGCTTCTTAAACCGCTAAACGATAAAGCCGACACTTTTCAAGTTATTGTGGGAAGCCCTCCCCTCAACAGGCTACATAATCACGGGAAAATGACTGCAGTGCCTTGATACTAGAGCTGGCAAGCCCCAGCTTTATTCTGTAAAGGCCGGACAAGGTACCCCAGGTACCTAAGCTTCCTCATGGGGCTGCAGACGATTCCCAGCATGCTGACATGGAATATCTTTTCAAAAACAAAAGACATAAAAAGCAGCCTACAGGAAAAGAGATGCTTACTTACCAAAGAGATGAGCAAGTACAGCCATCTGCAAAATACACTCCTAGGGGAAAAGATGCCATTTCCAAACCTATTTTTCACATCACTTCCAAGTCTCCTGAGTTCTGTGCAAATGCCCACAGGACCATCTTATCCACTGGCAACACAGTAAAATGTAAACACAAATGAAAAACTGAAGTTGTAGCAACTAGACAAATAAGCTCTCTGGCCAGATGCTGGAGGAGGCAAGACAATGTGTATAGCTAAAGACTGTATCATAAACACAAATAAACAAAAGTCTCTAGATTATAAACAGCCACTTGGTTTATTATGCATGATAAAGGGAATTCTGGGCGCTCCTTTGAATTTTTGTTTGTTTTTTGAGACAGGATCTCACAATGTGGCATTGGTTGGCCTGGAGATTACTATATAGATCAGGCTGGCCTTCAACACACAAGAGATCTAGCTGTTTCTGACTTCTCAGTGCTGAAAAAGAGGTGTGTGCCACCACCGCCTATATCTTTTGACCTTTTTAATAGTACACTAAACATATAAAATTAAAAATTCTGGGGCTGGAAGCTGAAAGGGCTGGAGAGATGGCTCAGAGGTTAAGAGCACTGACTGTTCTTTCAGAGGTCCTGAGTTTGATTCCCAGCATCCACATGGTGGCTCACAACCATCTATCTTGAGATCCTGGTGCCCTCTTCTGGCACACAGGCATAGAGGAGGCAGAATATTGTATACATAATAAATATATCTTTAAAAATAAAGAGGACGTAAGTTCAATTCCCAGCACCCACAAGGCAGCTGACAACTGTCTACTACTCAAGTCCCAGATAGATACCTTCTTCTGGCCTCCACAGGCACTACATGTACGCGGTACACAGACATACATACAGGCACAACATCCATACACATAAAATAAAAAATAAAAGGAAAATAATTTTAAAAAGTAAAAGGGTGTGCCTTAAGAAAATTATCATCTAGGGTCAGTAAGAGAAGGTTCAGTGGGTAAAGTTGTGCAGGCCTGTTGATCTGAGTTCAATACTGGAATCCATAGCAGAAAGAACAAGCCAGTTCCTGAAAGCTGGCCTGACCCTCACACAAGTGCCGCTCTCACACAAATACCAAGTAAGAGAGTCAGGAGAAGAGCATGACCAGGGTGAGGAGATGGCTGGGGAAACACTTGCTGTGTAAGCATTAAAACGGGAGTGTGGCTCCCTAGACTCTAAATAAAAGCTGACCTGGTGTGGCTGCTTACCTGTAATCCTAACACATGGGGTTGGGGGTGGGAGGGTGAAGACAGGAATCCCTGGAGAAGCTGACTAGCTAGACAAACGACCTACTCCATGTTTATCATGAAACCCTGTCTCAATATAGCAGGTGGGAATAATAATCAAGGACAGCTGATGTCAGCTTTGAGCTTCCACACCTCAACATGCATTCATACATGTACACATTACATACATAGATACATATGCAAGAGAAAAAAATTGAAAATATTTATTTAAAAAAACCCCTACAACAATGTAGCTATTTCTGGCTAGCCTGGAATTCACTAATACAGACCAGACACACTTCAAACTCAGAGATCCACATGCCTCTAACCAGTGAGCCATCTCTTCAGGCCCCTTAAAGAATATGTTGATCAGCAGATCTCAAACTGAAGACTGTGTTGATATCACCTCTCTGCTGCTGATGCTGCTGCGTCTGGGAAGGAAAACACTGAGACCCACTATTCTGAATTCCCTTTGACCAGTCTTTTAAATTCTAATTCTGATGGGACCGCTACGGAGCCCTCCCTTAGCCTGGCGGTGGTGGCGTCACATGCGGCACATGCCTTTAATCCCAGTACTGGGGAGGTAGAACCAGGCAGAGATCTCTGTGAGTTAGAGGTCAGCCTGGTCTACAGAGCGTGCCAGGACAGGCTCCAAAGGTATAGAGAAACCCTGTCTGGAAAACAAAAAAAAGAAACCCTTTCCAACTCTCATGTCCATCTATCTCCATCTCCTGAAGAATCAATACTCCTAACATTCCTACTCCATACCGCTTACGTACATGTCTGTCTGTCCTATGATCTAGGGCAGTATTGACTGGAGGATAATGACCTAGTAGCTTCTGATGGACAACATACAGGGTCCTGTACCATGGCTCCTTCTGCACTCTTGCTTACAGTCTGCTTCATGTGACTATTCCTTCTTCAGAGCTCAAGCACTGGCTTCTTTAACACTCCGTCTGCCTCAGTTTGTGTTTGTCTTAGTTGGGGTGTCTATTGCTGTTAGGCCAAAATAACTTGAGGAAGTATGGGTTTATTTCTCCTACACTTCCAGAAAACAGTTCATCGCTGAGAGAAGTCAGCGGGGCAGGAGTGCAAGCAGGGTGGGAACCTGGAGTTCCCAATGCGAAGGCCGTGGAGGAAAGGCACTTCCTGACTTTCTCTTTATGGCTTGCTCAGCCTGCTTTCCTGTAGAACCCAGGACCACCCGCCATGGGGTGGCCCTCCATGCAATGGAAAGGGCCCTCCCACATCACCATTTAAGAACCTGCCTCATAAGCTTGCCTAGGGCCCTGATCTTATCGAGGCATTTCTTCAGTTGAAGTTCTCTCCTCTCAGATGATTCTAGCTGTGTCAAGGTGACATAAAAACTAGCCAGTATAGTGTACAGTTCCTAACTAACCTGTCCAGGAATACTTAATAGCTACCATTCACTGCAGGTTTCTCCATGCCAAGACCTCTAATAAGCAGAGCTAGCTTAAAACCTGTAGAGGCCAGCCAGTAATACACACTTTTTTTTTTAAAAAGTATTTTTATTTTATGTGAATTTATGTTTTGCCTGCATGTATAACTGTGTAAAGGTGTCAGATCTTGGAATTACAGACAGTTGTTAGCTGCCATGTGGATGCCGGGAATTGAACTCAGGTCCTCCAAAAGAGCAGTCAGTGCTCTTAACCTCTGAACCATCCCTCCAGCCCCCGTGATACACACTTTTAATCACAGCACATGGAAGGCAGAGGCAGGAGGCAACAACTCTGTCAGTGAAGGCTAGCCTATTCTACACAGTCAGTTCTAGGACATCCAAGGTTATGCAGAGACCCTGTCTAAAAAACAAACAAAAACTCAAAACCAAAATGCAGATATACAAAAAATAGGGCATACATGTCACATAAAATAGAAGACACAGTAAACTGGGCAGTAGGTAGGATTTTACCTAATACTCTTGTATCCTTTTTTTTTCCTTTTGTGTGTGTGTAGTGTTTGTAGGTGTCTGTCAGGTACACACACGTGTGTCAATGCTAAGTATTTTTCTCTATTGCTTTTTTTTTTTTTTTTAAGATTTGATTAATTTTGGGGCTGGAGAGATGGCTCAGAGGTTAAGAGCACTGACTGTTCTTCCAGAGGACCTGAGTTCAATTCCCAGCAAAACCACATGGTGGCTCACAACCATCTATGATGACATCTGGCACCCTCTTCTGTAAAACTGTATGCATAATAAATAAATAAATCTTTAAAAAAAAAAAAGATTTGATTAATTTTAAGTACATGGGCATTTTGCCTGTATGTACATCTATGTATCATGTGTTTATAGTGCCTTTGAGGATAGAAGAGAGTATCAGATCCCTTGGTACAGGAGTTAAGATGGTTGAGCTGCCACCATGTGAGTACTGGGAATTGAATCTAGATCCTTTGTAAGGACAGACAGTGCTCTTAATTCCCAAGTGACTGCTGCATTCACCTCCCTCCTCCTTTTGAAACAAGTTCTCTTACTAAACCTGGAGTTTACCAACTCAGCAAGATGAGTGGGCAGCAAGCCCTAGAGATTCCCCTGTTACCCAGCACAGAGGTTAGAGGGTGCAGTTTTGCCTGGCTCTTCATGTGGGTGCTGGGGTCCTGAGCTCAGGTCCCTATGCTTGTATAGAAACACTTAACTGAGTGAGTAATCTCTCCAGTCTCACTTTTGATATAGCTAATATAACAGGCCTGCTCACAGCCATCTGTAATCTTCAGCTCCAGGAGATCCAATGCCTTCTGGGGCCTCTGAGGACACTGAGCATGCTCGGTAGCACATGGACATACACGGAGGCAAAACATTCATACACATAAAATATTTTTTAAAAATAAAAATAGATGTCTTGGGGCTGGAGAGATGGCTCAGCGGTTAAGAGCACCGTCTGCTCTTCCAGAGGACCCGGGTTCAATTCCCAGCACCCACGTGGCAGCTAACAACTGTCTGTAGTTCCAGTTCCAGGCAAACACCAAGGCAAATAAATAAATAAATAAAAGTGGTTTTTTTTTAAATAATAATAATAAAAAAAAATAAATAAAAATAGATGTCTTAAAACATCAGAAGGTGAGGCTAGAAAAATAGTCTTAACTAGTAAAGCACCTGTCATGAAGCCTGGGGCCCTGCATAAAACCAGATACAACAGGATCTGTCTGTCATCCCACCACTTTCCTAACACCTTCTGAAACTGACTTTTCTTATAACCTGGTGCTAATAAGAACATGGTATTTCCTACCATCAGCACTATTACATCTCCCTGGTAGGACCACCACCTCCAGTTTGTCACTTCCCTGTCCACTATCTTACAACCACACAATCCTTTTAAACTGGAGTCAATCATTTCCTTCCGTTCTTTAAAACTTTTGCTTCCTTTCAGAGACAACTCACCACTGGGTGTGGTGGCATACACCTTCAGTTCTCAGTGTCAGCCGAGGCCAGCCTGGTCTTGGCTATGTAAAGACCCTGTCTTTCAGGCTGGAGAGATGGCTCAGTAGTTAAGAGCACTGACTGTTCTTCTGGAGGACCTGAGTTCAATTCCCAGCATCCACATGGCAGCTAACAACTGTCTGTAATTCCAAGATCTGACACCCTTACACAGTTATGCATGTAGGCAAAACACCAATTCACATTTTAAAAAAAAAGAGGGGCTGGAGAGATGGCTCAGCGGTTAAGAGCACCGTCTGCTTTTCCAGAGGGCCCGGGTTCAATTCCCAGTGCCCACATGGCAGCTCACAACTGTCTGTAGTTCCAGTTCCAAGCAAACACCAAGGCAAATAAGTAAGTAAATAAATAAAGTTAAAAAAAAAAGAAACAACTTTAAGACCTTATCTTTTAAAATGGCTAAATTTGTTACCTTGACTTATACTGGATGACCCCAGCCCTTTGACCCACCTCTCACAGAGACTGTAGCATCCGCCACAGTATAGTTCCCCAGATATTGGAACCTGTCTGCTTCCTCTTAGAGCATGATATCTGAATAGAGCAGCCACTGGTGCTAACCTTGTAGAACTAGTCCTCCACGACATACCCCCATGACCCTGAGTGTGACATCCGAGGTGAACTCCCACTTTCTCAATGACCTCTTCTTTTTTTTTTTTTTAAACTTTATTTATTTGCCTTGGTGTTTGCGTGGAACTGGAACTACAGACAGTTGTTAGCTGCCATGTGGGTGCTGGGAATCGAACCCAGGTCCTCTGGAAGAGCAGACGGTGCTCTTAACCGCTGAGCCATCTCTCCAGCCCCTCAATGACCTCTTCTAAAAGCAGCTTAAGCAGAAGAGCAGATCACTTCTTTATTTACCCCCCCAGCTCCTGCTCCTTCCTATAAGTTTGCTACTGTCCCTTCCCTAAGTCAATATTTCCTTTGTGACCAGGGATAGAATGTTCTTTTAGGCCAGAGAGGTGTGGCAGTGTGATATAGAACACACACTGGGCAAACACATGCCAGGCAAGGAGGAACCTCCCCTGGAGCGGATGCCAAGGAAAAGGCTGCCCTTCCTGTTCAGCAGCCACGAGAAACGCAGCCCTCCTATGTGAACTTGCTCAGGCTCACAACCATCATCTCTCTGAGGCCTTCTATGAGTCCTTCATGGGTCATTCCTCTAATATTTCAGCTTGGCAGTATCCAGATGGTATTGAGGAAAGCAAAAGCAAGGTATCTATATAGCCCATCTTATTTTACCATTAAGAAGTGAAAATGGGGCTGGAGAGATGGCTCAGAGGTTGAGGACCTGAGTTCAATTCCCAGCAACCACATGGTGGCTCACAACCATTGATAATGACATCTGGTACTTTCTTCTGTATACTGTATACATAATAAATAAATACATCTTTTTTTAAAAAAGTGAAAATGAAATGTGTTAGCTAACTGAAGCATAATATTCAGGTACCTCTAAAAAAACAGCTAGGTGGTTTTGAAAAAAATAGTTACTTGAGGGCTGACTAGCAAAAAAATCCACTGAAAAACCTTCTTTTAAAATTTATAGTAGTGCTCACTTCGGTAGCACATATACTAAAATACAGAGATTAGCATGGCCCCTATGTAAGGATGACTCGCAAATTCGTGAAGTGTTCCATAGTTTTCAAATAAAATTTATAGTACTATAAGGAATCTGGTAATATAGCAGAATGCCTGCTTAGAGTGCAGGTAGCCCTGGAGTTTGAGCCTCACCACCAAGCAGAAACAGTGTATGGTGGTATACACTAGTAACCTCTCTAGAGATGGGGGCAGAAATTCAAAGTTATCTTTGGCTACATTCTAGGCCAGCCTGGGATACACATATATAAGACCCTTTCCAAAGCAAACAGATGAAAATAAACTAAAAATACAAATTGGGGCTGGAGGAGTAAATGAGTCATTAGTGTATGTCCCACAATCATGAGGTACCAAGTTTAGACCCCCAGCACCCACATAGAAAACCAGGCATGACAGAGTTGATATTATTATTTTGCAGGCCTGCCTTCTATAGTGTCTTTGGTTTTTGTGATAGTTCTTTATATTCCATACTTGGTTTGTGTGCTTTAAACAATCAGGTTGAGGGGCTGAAAGCAGTACATTGGGGACAGTGCTTGTTCAGCATGCATGAACTCCACCCTCAGCACTGCAGAATAAATAAAAACAATCAGGCCCATATACTTAAATATCCCATTGTAGGAGTGACATTACTATACTGAAGTGACCCTAACTATTCCTGCCTTAGCTAGCACCATGTATATTCTTCTGTTCATGCACCTTCTGAATAAAGCCAAGGAGCAACCCACATATAATTTATCCTCACTGTGGCTTAAAGCTTGATCATGCACCTCTAATTGACTTTTGCTTTGTTTCTGTTCTTTGAGGTAGAGCCACACTGTGAAGCCCAGGCTGTCCTGGAATTCACTTATAGACAACCTGGCTGGACCTTGTAAGCGTCCTATCTCAGCCTCCTAAGTGGTGGGATTACACATGTGAGGCTTATGCTGGGGGTCTCATTAACTTTATATCATATTTCCTTCAGTGTCAAGTCAAACCTCCCCAATTCTGATGACCTCTGGGGCTGGACATGGCCTAAGCAGAGTTGAGGTCTAAATTGTAGTTGGGTAGCCAGTGTAGCTCTGTGATGGTGGCATGCTGGGCAAGCACAAGGCCCTGGGTTCCATCTATAGCACTGCAAAAGCAAAGCAACAAAAGTGTGTGTGTGTGTGGGGGGGAACACTGGAGACATGACTCAGTGGTTGTGCTAGCTAGTTTTATTTCAATTTGATACAAGCTATAGTCATCCCAGAGGAGGGAACTTCAATTGAGAAAATGCTATCAGAAAATCAAGCTATAAGCAGACAAACCTGTAGTGCATTTTCTTAATTAGTAATTGACCAGGGAGGGCCCAGCCCATTGTGGGTGGTGCCACCCCTGTATAAGAAAGCAGGCTGAGCAAGCTAGGGGGAACAAGCCAGTGAGCAGCACCCCTCCATGGCCTCAACTTTAGTTACTGCCTCAGGTTCTTGTCCTGGCTTCCTTCTGAGACAGATTATGATGTGGGAGTATAAGCTGAACAAACCCTTTCCTCCCCAAGTTGCTTTGTGGTGTTTCATCACAGCAACAGCAACCCTAGGACTTGGTACTCTTGCAGAGGACTGACTCACGATTTGATTCTCAGCACCCACATGGTCGGTCGCTTACAACCAACTGTAACTCTACCTCCAAGGGATCCAACCTCTCTTCTGACAAACACAGGATACACATAAACGCTGCACAGGCACATGAGTACATAAAAGTAAACACTCTGTAAACGTGATGTGCAGTCTTCTCACTTATTTTCTACATCCCCCCTTTTTACCTCCCACTTAGAGGAAGATGGATTCTCCCTTTACACGTCAACTCTTTACCCACAGTGGCCCTTCAGGCCAGCTCCTTGGTGGTACTTTACTCTTGAGCACCTTCTGTCTGTTCTCCTCCGCTACCTTTAAGTCAGTGCATATACTCAGATCTCCAGAATCCTTAAATCAGAACAACCAAACCAACGTGACCATGTCTCTCCAGCCTCTTATCCTTCCACATTTTCTCTATCTGCTTTACTGACTTAAAAGCACTTGGCAAATAATCACTCACTCCTTTAAACTTTGTGGCTCAGCTTGCTTGTCTTAAGGACCAGACTAGGGCCTCAATGCTCTCCTAGACATTTCACAGACGGGACCTTCCTCCTGTGCACTGGCTCTGGAACCTAACCCAGATTCTTAGAATTCTTTTCCTAGAACTCAGAAGTATTTATCACTTCAATTATTCTTCTTTATTTAGTTATCACTTCTTCTATCGCCTCATTTCCCAAGTCAGTCATGCTCTTTTTTAAAAATCCACCGTTTGGAATTTATTCTCCTTCCAGAGTGGGGCTTAACAGGGCTGAAGAGATGGCTTAGCAGTTAAAAGCACTGGCTGCTCTTATAGAGAACTCAGATTTGATCCCCACCACCCACATGGCAGTTCAAAACTGTTCATAACCAGTTCCAAGGATACAATGCCTTCTTCTGTCTTCTAAAGGCACAGGTACACATATAGTGCACAGACACACATTCAGGCAAAACACTCATACATATAAAATAACTAAAAACAAAGTAGGATTTAGAGTTAGTGAGATGGCGCAGTGGGTAAGGGCACTTGCTGGCAACCCTAAAGACCTTGAGTTTAATTCCCAGGAACTACTTGGTGGAAAGACAGAACTGACTCCTGTAAGATGTCCTCCAAACTCTACACTTGTGCATGTACACACACAAACAGGAACAAAATAAGCAAATGATTTTTTAAAAATATTTATTTTTAGTTTATGAGAACTGGTGTTTTGCCTGCATGTATAACTGTGTAAGGGTGTCAGATTTTGGAATTATAGACAGTTGTTAGCTGCCATGTGGATGCTGGGAATTGAACTCATGGCTCAGTGGTTAAGAGCACTGACTGTTCTTCTGGAGGACCTGAGTTCAGCCCATTTTATTTTATTTTATTTAAAGTTGAGCCTGACGGTGTGAGAGATGGTTCAGAGGTCCAGAGTTCAATTCCCACAATCACATAGTGGCTCACAACCATCAACAATGAGAACTGGTGCCCTTTTCTAGTGTGGAGGCATACATGCAGACAGAACACTGTATACCTAATAAATAAAACCATGGGCCACACTACAGTTTCCAACTTTCCGTTGGATATCTCACAACACAACTATTTTTATTCCATCTCCAGATGATGCTTTTTTTATTATCCTATCTTCTTCTCAGAAATTTAGATTTCAAGGTTTAAGGCAATTTTAAAGTTTTAAGGTTTTTTTTTTTTTTTCTCCCACACTGAATTATCTAAGGGATAATTTTGCCTCTAGCATCCTGTCTGTCTCCATTGCCTTAGTCTATATTCTTACTGGCACCTCTTTTCTAGTCCACTGTGAGTATCTAATAGGTTTTTGTCCCTCCCGGAGTCAGAAATTGGAGGATGGCACTTCCAAGACCTGCCTGGACCACAGGGCAAGTTCAAGGCCAGTTTGGACTACTTAACAGTAAATAAATAGTTTTTAAAAAAATGGAGCTGGTGCCATGGCACAAAGCATAGCAGTGTGCCTGCAGGCAGCAGACACGGTGCTGGAGAGGGAGCTGAGGGTTCTACATCTGGATCCACAGACAGAAGGAAGTGACAATGAATGGCCCATTGGGCAGGCTTGAGCATACCAACAAAGCCACATCTACTCCAACAGGACCACACCTAATACTGCCACTCCCTGTGGGCCTTTGGGGGCCATGTTTATTCCCACCGCCACAGATGTATACACCAGAATGCTGCAGAGATCCCAACTCTGCCCGTCACACTTGTGTAGCAAACACTGTACCCAGTGAACTATCTTCCCAAGCTCCCAATTCCTTCCCCCTCCCATTTTACTTTTACTTATTGTACACAATCAACATGAAATAAGAGGATAACTTGTAAAAACTGGTTCTCCCTTCTACCACCTTTGTTCTAGGGACTGAACTCAGGGCATCAGACTTGGAAACATTTACCTTTACCCACTGAGCCATTCATCATCTACTCCATAAACCACCTTTGCATCAGTGTGTGTGTGTATGTGTGTGTGTGTGTGTGTGTGTGTGTGTGTAACTTATTTAGTTGCCAGGTGGTAGTGGAACATGTTTTTAATTCCAGCACTTGGGAGGCCGAGGCAGGTGGATCTTTGAGTTTGAGGCCAGCCTGGTCTACAGAGCTATTTTCAGGTCGGCCAGGGAGACAGACAGATAGACAGACACACACGTCTCAAAAAATTATTTAGTTTATTTTATGTGTATGAAGATTTGCTTATATGTATGTCCATACTATGTGTGGGCCTGTACCCAAAGAGGTCTAGAGAGTGTCACATCTCCATTAGTTACAGACAGTCTGGAGTTACAGACAATTGTGAACTATAATGTGAGTGCTGGGAATCAAACCCTGGTCCTCTGCAAGAGCAAGAAGTCTCTTAACGTATGTATAAGGCACCTCTCCAGCCTTGCCTGCATCAGTCTCACCATGTACCCCAGGCTTTAGACAGGGAAGGCTGACTCAACGTGGCTTTGTGCTTTGTTCTCTACTGTTTCTTCTGCTTAGAAGGCTGCCTTGCATCTCCACTTTTCCCCAGTTTTTTGGTACTCAGCTCTGAAATACCATTTCTGTGATGCTTTTCCTACTGCTACCTCTCAACATCTCCTTATACTCACATAATGTCACACACAGCTCAGCCTCATTAGCTAGCTGTGTACCTTATCTTCCCTAGCAGACTAAGGCTCTGATGGGGCTAAATTCTTCAGCATCAAGGACTTAAATTTGGGGTTTGACAGAGACTAAACCAACTGCCTGTGTTATGAGTACATAGTCACCTACTGTATGAACCATCTACATGTATATACTTTTCTTAGTATTTAGAAGATTTGATGAAAAAAAAGTCTGTATTGACCTTATTTAAACATGGTACAGGGCTGGAGAGATGGCTCAGCGGTTAAGAGCACCCTCTGCTCTTCCAGAGGACCCGAGTTCAATTCCCAGCACCCACATGGCAGCTGACAACTGTCTGTGGTCCCAGTTCCAGGCAAATACCAAGGCAAATAAATAAATAAATAATAAAGTTTAAACATGGTACAGTGGAGAAGGCCCGACTTTCATAATCTGTTTTGTCACTTAGCGGTGAGCCCTTAAGCAAAACAATCTCTCAAAACCTCTATTTTTTTTTTTTTTAAAAAAAACTTTATTTATGTATTTATTTTCCTTGGTGTTTGCCTGGAACTGGAACTACAGACAGTTGTGAGCTGCCATGTGGGTGCTGGGAATTGAACCCCGGTCCTCTGGAAGAGCAGTCAGTGATCTTAACCACTGAGCCATCTCTCCAGCCCCTCTATTTTTCTTTTTTGTTGTTATTTGTTTGTTTCTTGAGTCTGGCTATCTTAGAACTCACTATGTAGACCAGGCTGGCCTCACAGATAACCACGTGCCTCTGTTTCCTGAGTACTGTGATTAAAGGCCTACACTAACTACACTCAGCTAACATCAGCTTTCCTATCAGCAACATTAGGATAGAAAAGGACCTGCAGAGTAAGTGAAAACCTACTTACCACCTTTAGTGCCGTGCCCAAGACCCTGGCTTCAATTGCAAATTCTAGAACAAAACCTCTATCACATTTTGGCATGGAAATCCTATTTCCTTTTCTTTTCTTTCTTTTTGTTTGCTTTGACAAGGTTTCTCTGTATAGCCTTGGCTATGCTGGAACTAGTTCTGTAGACCAAGCCTGCCTCTGCCTCTAGAACGCTGACTTAATTAAAACTTTCCACCACCCAGTGGAAACCCTATTTTCTTTTTCTTTTTTTTAATTTATTTATTATGCATACAGTGTTCTGCCTTCAGGCCAGAGGAGGGCACCAGATCTCACTGTAGATGGTTGTGAGCCACCACGTGGTTGCTGGGAATTGAACTCAGGTCCTCTGAAAGAACAGTCAGTGCTCTTAACCTCTGAGCCATCTCTCCAGCCCCGGAAACCCTATTTTCTAAAGATGGACTGATGCATTAAAACCTACCACACATTCTTTCAGCGATGACAGTCCTCCTCACTGAGTGATGGAGTTGTTATCTTTTTGACATGAAGCAAATTTCTGTGACTATTTCAACCCAGGGAATATTGCAGAACTAACATTATGTAGCACCCAAAGTTTTGTTACAGGGCTGGAGAGATGGCTTAGTAGTTAAGAGCACTAACTGTTCTTCCAGAAGACCCGGGTTCAATTCCCAGCACCCACGTGGCAGCTCACAACTGTCTATAACTTTAAGATCTGACACCCTCACACAGACATACAAGCAAGCAACACACCAATGCAAATAAAAATAAATTTTTAAAAATGACATGCAGCGGGGGCTGGAGAGATGGCTCAGTGGTTGGGAGCACCGTCTGCTCTTCCAGAGGACCCGGGTTCGATTCCCAGCACCCACATGGCAGCTAACAACTGTCTGCAGTTCCAGTTCCAGGCAAACACCAAGGCAAATAAATAAAGTTTTTTTTTTTTTTTTGAAAAAGATATGGAATACATGTGTGCAAGGCCCTTCTCTCTGAGCACTTGGATGGTGAGGACAGGGTCAAGCATCGTGAAGTGGTGTTGGATGGACCCCAGCCTTCCAAGGACTCTCTGAATTTGTCTTGTCCTATATCTGTGAGTTAAATTCCCTGTAGAATTTCTTAATAAATAATCCATTTCTCAGTAATCTGTGGGATTTCTGTAATACTCAGGCACTGAAAAATATTCTTTTCTTTTAGTTTTTCTAGACAAGGTTTCTCTATTTAACAGAGCCCTAACTGTCCTGGAACTCAATTTGTAGATCAGGCTAGCCTACAACTCAGAAATCCATCGGTCTGCCTCTGACTCCCAAGTGCTGAGATTAAAACTGTTTGCCACTACCCCTGGCTGAGAAAGCATTTGTTGACTTAATAAGTGAAGATAATGGATAAATGAGACTTCAAAGAATAATAAACAAAGGGGCTTAGTACAAGTCACAGTCGATAAATTATGTATATGTAAACTACAGAGTAGAAGTCACTCTATTTAGGAAAACCAGGCAAAATATCTTGAGAAAAGAGTTTGTTACCCAATTACAAAAAAAAAAAAAAAAAAAAAAAAAAAAAAAAAAAAAAAAAAAAAAAAAAAAAAAAAAAAAAAAAAAAAAAAAAAAAAAAAAAAAAAAAGCCAAGGCATGGTGGCACATGCCCGTAATCACAGCACTCAGGAGGCTGAGGTAGGATGGCAGTTCAAAGCTGGCTTGGGCTATACAGCAATTTTTTTGGATTGCTATTGGGATGGCGGCCCAACATAGCACATGATCCTGTAGAGACGAAAGGAGAGCTCTGCAGAGTCAGTTCTCCCCTTCCACCTTTACATGGAACCAAACCTGGGTCCATGAGGCTTGCACATGCTGAGCCAGCTTACCAGCCCTGTATGGCAGAACTACATACAAGACTGTCTCAGAAGGGAGAAGGGATGGACTTCAACCTTGTTCTCAAGTCTCAAACGTTAAGGATATTTGCCAATGGAACACAAACATAATAAGTGGAAAATAACCTGCTATTTCCTGTCTTTAGAATGTTAGCCAGAAGGCTCCATATTACTTTGCTAAGGAAAAAAAAAAAAAAAAAAAAAACCTTTCTTTGAGCCCTAATTGCAAATCATGCTTTTCTTTTTTTTTTTTTTTTTTTTTTTTTTTTTTTTTTTTTTTTTTTTTTTTTTTTTTTTTTTTTAAAACAACTTTATTTATTTATTTATTTATTTGCTTGCCTTGGTGTTTGCCTGGAACTGGAACTACAGACAGTTGTTAGCTGCCATGTGGGTGCTGGGAATCGAACCCGGGTCCTCTGGAAGAGCAGACGGTGCTCTTAACCACTGAGCCATCTCTCCAGCCCCATGCTTTTCTTTTCTAAGACTTCTTTTTATTATTGAGACTGGATCTCCCCTATGCTTCCCAGGCTGAGTTCAAGGGATTCCCCTGCCTCAGCCTCTGTAGTAGCCGGGAATACAAGCATGGGGCAATCTCTTGTTTTAAGAAAGAAGACTGTTGGCAATATTTCAGTTTTCATGTTACTCTTGTAACTTCTATCCAACAAAACCTAATCAATGAGTCAAAAGTAGCTAATCTTCTAAAACTTACATCAGTAGAGAAAACTACAAAATAAAGCTAGGCTCAGTGATGGACACACTGTGGTCCCAGTCCCCAAGAGACAGAAACTGAAGGACCTTGAGTTCAAGGCCAGCCTGGGCTGTATGACAAGACCACATGTAACACATACATAAACACAGCCAGGCACAGCAAGACGAACTTGTGATTTCTGCACCTGGGAGATCAGGCGTTCAAGGCTACGCTTAGCTATATAGTTACTTTGAAGCTATAGGAGACCTTTCTCAAACAAACAAAACCTCAAAAATACGAAATATGTAACACAAATGCTTTAAAATGCAGAAAATGTAGAGTGTGGTATGGTGGCACATGCCTTTAATCCCGGCACTCAAGAAGCAGAGACAATGGGTCTGAGTTTGAAGCCAGCCTAGTCTACATAGCAACTTCCAGGCCAGCCAGAGTTACATGGAGACACTGTCTCTCAAAAGCAGGGAGGGGCTAAAAATATGAATACAACCAAAATGTTAGAAGACACAGGTCTTTCCAGTAAGCCAACTGTACCTACTGGAAAGAGGCTAATGTCTCATTTGTGAATGGTGATCACAAGGCAATGAGCCAAATTTTTAAAAGGGGTATGACTTATTACATATGTAATATCTTTTTTTTTTGTTTTTAAACTTTATTTATTTATTTGCCTTGGTGTTTGCCTGGAACTGGAACTACAGACAGTTGTTAGCTGCCATGTGGGTGCTGGGAATCGAACCCGGGTCCCGGGTCCTCTGGAAGAGCAGACGGTGCTCTTAACCGCTGAGCCATCTCTCCAGCCCCACATATGTAATATCTTAAAACAGTGCTGTCAAAACAGCTAAGCCTCATTATTTAGTCACATGCTACTTCTCTAAGCACTCATCTCTACCACGTTGAGCACAACAATCCCACAAGGCATTCCAACCTTCAGGTTACTGCTCTACTGTTGATCTAGGGAGAGAGGTGAGGAGGTGAACAAGACAAAGGCCTACTTCTCAAGAGCTCACACTGAAAGCTGGTATTACAAAGACACACTTGTGGTTCAGTTCCTAGGCTGTCAGACTCAAAAGCCTGCGCTTTATCTTTCAACCGTATCACTTCCCGTGGTGTGGGGTGGGGGTGGGAGGGGCACGGTCCTCCTTTGGAAGAAAAAGCCACACACACAGGCTAATACTACTTCTAGAGCAAGGTAAGGTTTCTGTTAGCAGTCCAACATCTTTCCCAGGTCCCAAGACTAAAGACTTTGATGTAAGCATTTAACATAAGATATTGACAGTTTCTAGCTTTTTCTCCTCATTCCCTAAACCCTCCGTGTGAAACTTAGAGTATGTGGGATACACAGTAGATGTTTAGTACATGGCTGAATGAAGTCCATCAAGGTGGAAGTCAGACCATAAGAGATTAAGGAGTAAATATCCCCCACTTTTTTGAGACAAAACTGTGTATCCCAGGCTGACCCAAACTATCTGCATAGCTGAGGATGACTTTAAACTCCTGATCTCCCTGCCTCCCCTGGGATATAACAGGGAGGTGCACCATATCCAAGTACTTGGTGCTCAAGATCAAACCCAGGGCTTCATGACAACTACAAACTAAGATACAACCCAGGTCCAGAATCTGTTTTTTTGAGGTCAAATATAGAAAACAAAATGAGGGAGCTGGAGAGATGGCTCAGCGGTTAAGAGCACCCTCTGCTCTTCCAGAGGACCCGGGTTCGATTCCCAGCACCCACATGGCAGCTAACAACTGTCTGTAGTTCCAGTTCCAGGCAAACACCAAGGCAAATAAATAAATAAATAAAGTTTAAAAAAAAAAAAGATAGAAGAGCTGAAAAAGAAAAAAGGGAAACATTGCCCTTCATTTAAAAAAAAAAAAAAAAAAGAAAAAAAAGAAAACAAAATGAGGCAGTTGTGGTGACACACATCTTTAATCTCAGCACCCTGGAGGCAGAGGCAAGTAGCTTTCTGTGAGTTCAAGAACAGCCTGGGCTATACAGTGAGTTTCAGGATAGCTAGAGATACATAAAAGAAATTTTCTCCAAAAATAAAATTAAAATAAACAAAAAGAAAAGAAAAATGGGAGAAACTGTAGTAATTTCTGGGGGAAATAGTTCCACAGAAGTTCATATATATATATACATACATATACACACACATATATATGTGTATATATATTTGGGACGATTGATCTGGGCAGAGCGTACAAGAGTGACAATGTTTAATTTCAAGTGTTACATTAAAAGGAAGGACAAAAATGAGCAAAGACTTAAATATTCTTGCTTTTGTGTTTTGTTTTGCAGTGCTAGTACTGAACACAGTTTGTACATACACAGAAGGCCTTGTACACAGTAGGTTAAGTGCTCTATTAGTAAACCACATCCTCAGTACTGGGAATATCCGTGTTGATAAGGAAATACCAAATACTGTCGAGAAAGAGCAGGAATTCAGGGTATGGCGGTACACATTTGTAATTCCAGCACTTGGAAACTGGAAGCAGGAAGATCTTGTGTTCCAGGACTATTTAGCAAGCATTATAGGGGAGGAGGAGAAACGGGGTGGGGGGTGGGAGGGGTTAGAGCTAGGTAGAGTTGACCATTTTGTGACAATGTTTGTGAGAATATTATTAAACTTCTAGGCCTTATTGATACACATGTAAAATACAATACCACCGACACTTGACTGTGACAATTACTGTGTTTATTAGGCAAAAGAGACTCAACAGATGATTGCCCCAAGTAGAAGCCACACTCCTGTGCCCTAACTTTTCCCAAATAGCTTTCCTGTCCGGATTTCCTCTACAAGTTCATGTTACATGCAAAGACAAACAAGATTTTTATTTCTTCTGTGTACCACCCTTTGGGCTATTCCCTACTTCCTTATGACAGTGTGAGCTCAGGAATGGCTGCTGTGGAAAATTACTGCTGTTACAGCTGAGTAATAGGCACAGTCTGAAGAACAAGCTGATGAAACTATCTACGAGATTTTGGACTTCTGCAAAAATCTCCACAACAACAACAAAGAAATAAAGTGAACATATACACAGAATATTCTTTTTGTGACTCTAAGCTAATAAGATGCTCTTGCAGCCACCCCAGGCACAGTGTAACCAAGGAGATGGTCTCCTGAGTCAATTTCTCAGAATTTCCCTCACTTTTCTGACATACTACTCCAGTTCATTCTTCTGTCAATGTGACAAGTTCCCAAATTCCCAAGGAAAGAAGGCTAGTGCCAACTTTTTGCTCACAATCTTCTTTCTTACCATGGTAAACCAGCTCTCCACCCAAGCCATGGTCAGGACTCCCCACAGTCCTATTAATGTTTGTCCATGGGTCATATCCATCAACCCAACACCTCCCCCTCACATAGATTACACACATCTGTGGTTAAAAATCAACAAACAAGTTGGTTGTGGTGATACATGCTTGTAAGCCTAACATATATAAGAGACAGAGGCAGGAAGCCTAGCCTGGTCTACAACAGAAAGTTCCAGATAAGCTATTGACAAACAACAGCAGCCATCAGGGGCTGGAGCCACAGTTCTGTGGTAAAGAGTGAATACTGATCTGGTAGAGAACCTGACTTTAGTTCCCAGAACCTGAAACAGTCTCACACCTGCCTATAACTCCAGCTCTAGCAAATCTAAACCATATTCTAGCTTTTGCAGTTATCTACCCTACATGTGCTTGCGAATACAACACACATGTGCTGAAGTAAGCTTGATTGTGTGCGTTCTCTCTCTCTCTCTCTCTCTCTCTCTCTCTCTCTCTCTCTCTCTCTCTCTCTCTCTCTCCCCCCAATCAACCAATCAAACAAAAAATCAAAATGAGACAAATGACAAAAAAGCCACGTTAAGAATTTGGAAACATGGGGCTGGAGAGATGGCTCAGTGGTTAAGAGCACCGTCTGCTCTTCCAGAGGACCCGGGTTCGATTCCCAGCACCCACATGGCAGCTAACAACTGTCTGTAGTTCCAGTTCCAGGCAAACACCAAGGCAAATAAATAAATAAAGTTAAAAAAAAAAAAAAAAAGAATTTGGAAACAGCTCAGTAGTGGAGTGAGGTCCTGAGTTCCACAAAGTAATAATAGCTATACTTGATTAGGATTATCAAAAATCAACCTTCACTCAGAATCAGCAGCAAATTGCTTATGGAGAACAGAAAGAAATGAATATGTGAAACACAGATAGCTAACACTTCAGTGCAGAGAACTAGAAGCTAACAGAAGGAACGAGGGATAAAGAACTGGGAAACCTTTAAACTTAGTCACCAGCAGTTAGAAAAGCTACAAATAAAAAAGATGAAGCTGAAAATTAGTCCAATTCAAAGGGAATCGCTGTATCCAAAAGCAAACTTGAACTTACCTAGAAAGATTTAAGAAATTAAAAAAAAAAAAATCTAAGTCATCTCTAAATATCCCACCCAAAACCAAAAACCACAAAACAAAACCCACCATGACCCATCACAAATTTCATATGCAACGTGAGACTGGAAGATTAGACACAATCTGTCCCCGAAAAGGAAACTTTGAAGCATCTGTATTTCCTACTATTACATTATGGAAATACATATATATAATATACATCATATTAAAGCAGTCGGATTTAATAATGACCTAAATCTCAGAGTAATTTCCAGAACTCCAACCGGAAGCACATAAGGCGACCTTGCCTAAATGTTGTTCGCCTCAGTTTCCCCGCCGCCAGCGCGCTCACACTCGGCCTAGATGCTGAGCCTGAGTCTTGAATAAAAACACCCAAGTTCGCTCTGCAAGAGCTGTCACCTGCGGGGACGCCAGCAGCCCAGCCGCCCCACTGCACGGGCGCAGCAGGAGGGGGTGGGTCCGTCACGCGCGACCCGGGTCGCCGTGGGAGCAACCGCGCCGCCCCCGCCCGATTTCCCGCCGCCTTCTCCTCAGTCCCCACCGCTGTCCGCGGCTTCCACCCAGGGCACGGGTGAGCGTCCTCCTCCCAGGGAGACTCGCACCATGCTCACCTGTCTCGCGGCCACCTCAGCAGGTCGGGCTCCTGGCAGGCTCCCAGTGAGCTCGCAGCGGCCCCTCTGCGCACGCGCGGACGGTAGAGCTGGTGGCCGCGGAGCATGCTGGGGGCTGTAGTTTCATGGAGAGGCTGGATCACTGGGCATTCCAGGCCTCCTTTTGGAGATGCCTCAAGCACCAGGTCTCTAGTGTGAGCAGCTCAGGGTTATTTTGGAACAGTCAGGATGGGGTCTATGAACAAGGCTGGAGACTGGCCTTCTCCTTCAGGCTCACAGAACAAACCTCCAGACCAGCTTCATCCAGTTTTCCATTAGTCAGGCCCTAGAGGAAGCACTAATTGGTTGAGGTTATGACCAAGAAGGATGCACTGTGTGGAGCCTGAGGGCTTGCTTTTGAGTCACTCTGTTAACATCTATCATATCCTGGGAACACAGAACCTAAGGTTTCTGTGAGAACTCAATGTGTTTGGGAAGCATTTAAACACACTGGCAAAGAACAATCCAGAAAGATGACAACTGCTACTATCATTGCTGGCAAGGGATCTAATTTGAAAATGCCCTTGCCTCATTGCAGAATGACAATCTACAACTGTAACAGCATTAAAGGGGCATCTCGCCCAAATCTGAAAAGACACAATCTAAGCTGCTTTCTTACAACAATGAGCTGAACCCAGAGTGAATGTTATTCCCATTTGTTTTGAGAATCCCTTTCCCAGGAGATAGATATCTACTCATTCTCTATAAGGTTCCAATGACAGATCCAAATACGCTACAAACAAAGAGTCTATTAGGCTTACTTACAGATTACAGGTGACAGACTGCCTACAGGAGCATGCGTGACCACAAAGCGGCTGCAAAGTGACCAGCAGACACTGCTGTCTGCAGCACAGCTGAGTACATGGAGTGAGCCCCTTTCAACTTCCCCAAAGCTATATACATAATCTAGCACATCCTGAGACGCTGAGGCCATATGCAAGTTGAGCATAATTGCCTCCAGATGACTATGAGGAGCAGCTGTAACCTCAGGTGGGGGGAAGTTACCCTCTTCTGCCCTCCTTCTGTAAGGGATGCCAATAGTCAAAAAGCCTTACTGTGATGGCTGCTCGTAAGTGGGCATAGCTGATTCCATGATGATGGATGCTGTTTAGTTCATCACCTGTTTATGATCTGTTTGTATATCACCATTTAGAAAAGGACTATTCGGGGGCTGGAGAGATGGCTCAGCGGTTAAGAGCACCATCTGCTCTTCCAGAGGACCCGGGTTCGATTCCCAGCACCCACATGGCAGCTCACAACTGTCTGTAGTTCCAGTTCCAGGCAAACACCAACGCAAATAAATAAAGTTTTTTTAAAAAAAAAAAAAAAAAAAAAGAAAAGGACTATTCAAAATCATGAGAGCTTGTAAGTGGCAAAATGGAACCTAAATTCATTATCTAAGAAGTATATTTGTATTATCAGCTCCAACACCCCTTCTAATTGTGTCCAACACTCCTCCAACATGCACATTAAAAATTTATAGATGTAGTTTGGTGATGATAGTGCACACCTTTAATCTCAGCACTTAGGAGGCAGAGGCAGGCAGATCTCTGAGTTTGAGGCCAGCCTGGTCTACAGAGCTAGTTTCAGGACAGCTAGGGCTGTTAGACAAAGAAATCCTGTCTTGAAAAGCCAGAGAGAGAGAGAATTTATAGATGTATTTATTTTATGTGTCAGTGTTTTACCTGCATGTATGTATGTGTACCATGTATATACCTGGTGCTTGGAGAGGTTAAAAAAGGCATCAAATAAATCCCTTAGAACTGGAGTTAAGGATGATTCTGAATCACCACCACATGGGTGCAGACATGTGCAGATCCTCTGCAAGGGCAACTAGTGTTCTTAGTTGCTGAGCCATCTCTCCAGCCCCTCAGTTTTTGTGTTTTAGACAAGGTCTCTCTGTGTAGCTTTGACTGACCTGGAGTTTACTGTGTAAGCCAGGGTGGCCTCAGACTTGGCGATCTGTTTGCTTCTGCCTTTCAAGTAATGAGGTTAAAGGGGTGTGCCACCATAACTGGCTTATGAAACATTTCTTTTTTTTTTTTCTTTAAGATTTATTTATTTATTATGCATACAGTTTTACAGAAGAGGGCACCAGACCTCATCATAGATGGTTGTGAGCCACCATGTGGTTTTGCTGGGAATTGAACTCAGGACCTCTGGAAGAACAGTCAGTGCTCTTAACCTCTGAGCCATCTCTCCAGCCCCATGAAACATTTCTTATTTCAAAATGCTGTATAAGAACTCTATAAATGGGGGTGGAGAGATGGCTCAGAGGTTAAGAGCACTGATTGTTCTTCCAGAGGACCTGAGTTCAATTCCCAGCAACCACATGGTGGCTCACAACCATCTAGAAGGAGATCTGGTGCCCTCTTTTGTATTGTATACATAATAAATAAATATTTTTTTAAAAAGAACTCTACAAATATGTCTAGGCTTCATTTATCAGAAATTAGGAAGAAATAGAAAGCTGCTTAAAGTTCCTTGGACAGTGAATGCTCAAGGCAAGGCCCCTCTCAATTCTGCAAATATCAAATGTGTAAGCTGGGCCCCATTGTACTGATGTAATGTTCAGTGAAGCTGCACACATGTGAGAAAACTAGCACCTGCCTCACTGTGCAAAGTAAACAGAAATTTCACCAGCCAACACGAGTGGCAGATAGTTCTTTGAATCACAAAGTTGTTTTTAAAAGATGGACAGTGGTTTAGTATGGGTGTCTTAAACTTTTAGCCCCAGCACTTGAGAGGCAGAGGCAGGTGGTTCCCTGAGTTCCAGGCCAGCCTGGTCTTCAGTTCCAGGACTACACAGAGAAACCCTGTCTCAAAAAAGCTAAGCCAAACCAAACTAAAAAGTAATACTTATTTTTCCTAGGCTATCACAAAATAAATGAAATAATTTCTTTGTATCGAGACAGAACTTCAGTATGCAGCCCAGGCTATTATTGAATCCACGATCCTCCTGCCTCAGCACTCGAAAGCGTTGGGATCACAAGCCAAGATAGAAAGATATGTGGAATATGCACTAAAATGTGTGAATGTGTGTATATGTGTGGTGTACCCTCACTACCCCCTCCAGGTCTCAATATGGCCTCAAACTCTCTATGTTGCCAAGAATGAACTTCGATTTCTGATCATTCTGTCCCATCTCCAGCATGCAGAGATCATTCATAGGTTCACAGATTCATAAACCATCACGAAATGAACATTTTTTTATTTTATGTGCATTGTTGTTTTGCCTGCATATATGTCTTTGTGAGGGTATCAGAAGCCCTGGAACTGGAGTTAGACAGTTTTGAGTTGACATCTGGGTGCTGGGCATGAACACAGGTCCTATGGAAGAGCAGCTAGAGCTCTTAACTGCTCAGTCATCTCATTTCTCCAGCCCCCCAGAGTCTGTTATTCTCTTTTCAATCTTGGGGGGAAGGTGAGCAACTCATTTCCCTAATAAACTATGGGTTCAATTCTTACCCAAACCTTATTCAATCCATTGCATTCCATTTCAGACATATTTACCTATACTTTTGTTTGTTTGTTTTTAAAAGGAGCTCCGGTAAAGTTTTATTGAAGGAAAACTTCTTGGTTTACTTTTCACCAGTCTGTTCTGGCATGCTTCTAATAATATCAGAATCACCTGGGTCAATGATGGACAGTGTGCAGACTTTGTAGTATTGTCCACATGCTGTGCCCAGTTCAATTTTATTACCACTGTAATGATGGACACCAGTTTTAGCCAAAATGGCATAGCATTCTATTTCAGATTTTCTCAAAGCTGGGCAGTTGTTGGCAAGGATAACCAATTTCGCTTTGCGCTGTCTAATCATCTTCAGAGACTGTTTGTATCCCAGCACGTACTTCCCACTTTTCATAACAAGTTGGAGCCTAGAGTCAATCGACACCAGAGACTTTTTTGTCTTCTTTGCAGCCACCATCTTCCTGCCTTAGGTGCAGGACAGCCCCCACCCAAGACCAACCGCCAAGATGGCTGGGGAGCGAAAAAGGAAGCTACCTATACTCTTATAAACAGCATTATCCTAATTAGAACATTTTAAAGACAGCTGTCTTATTAAAATTTAAAACCATGGAAGGGGTATTATAGTCAAAGCTCAAAAGACTGTTTTCCATGCCCTCCAGCCATGACAATGACGGGGAGAACATCAGAGGATGGAAATTGACTGGTGGCCTTTATGGAGTATCTCTTCCCTCAAACTCACACTTAACCTTACTATTGGATATGAGCCATGCATTTCTCAGGGATTCCCTTGTGATGGTTAAGAATGAGGGACTGTAAAGTAGTTCCTGGCAGCATGCTCCTCTGTCCAGAGCCATCCCACTGGCCTATTGTATTTTGGGACAGGCTCTCATGTATTGAAGGCTGGCTCTGAACTTAACTCTACACTCTGAACTCTTGATCGTCCGGCCTCTACCTCCCAAGTGTTTGGATTACAAGTGTGTACTGCCCTACACAGCTAGAGTTAGAACTTTTCATGAAGGCAAATTACTGTTCACTCACCACTAAACCCTTTTCTTCAGAAAGCTGGCTTACCAGCCTTTAATCCCAGCACTTGGCACTCTGGAAGTAGGGGCAGGTGGATGTGTGTTTAAGGCCAGTCTGGTATACATGAGAGTTCAGACAGCTAGAACTATAAAGTGAGACCATGCTTTAAAAAAAAGTTGGCTTATCAAAATTTCTATGTACATGGCACTTACAAGGTGATATGTCACACCAGCTGCCCAGCTGAGAAAGCAAATTCTCACTGGTGTCTATAATCAGAACTAGCTGAACTTCAAGGTATAAATGTTCACCCATTAGACTACATCTACAGTAAAAGTCATGTCTTGTATGTAGTATATGTGAGTTCCACTATTTAAAATATATTCTGTGGAATGCTGTTCTTCAAGTATAGCAGCCATTACTATCTTTATCACAGCAGCTGTGACTACCCACAAACCACCTCACAGATGCTCCATCATACAGGTACTGGGCAGGAAGGGACGTCAGACCCTTATCTGATATTCCAGCTATCCTTTCTGCCTCCTCTCTCCAGACATGTGTAATTCTGTCCCAGCTTCCTATAGACTTGAGGAACAAATGGAAACTGGCAGGTTAACTGAAGTGGGAACCCTATCTATTCAGCTATTGGAGGCGTTGACATGCCTGCTGTCACGAATCCTAATAGATCTTAATAAAAACCCGGGGCCAGATCTTGGGTTAAAGCTGAAAGATCAGAGAGACAGAAACCAGCCACTAAAGAAACTTTTCACCACTACTGAATCCTCAGGCCTAAAGGGGAATCCTGTCTCTAGGAATCCTCAGCCAAAAGGGAAGGGCTGAGCTCCTGTCTCCTCCCACCCTATATTCCTTTCCTTGTCCAGCCACATCACTTCCTGTCTCAACCTTCCTAGTGCTGGGATTAAAGGTGTCTGTTCATCCCAAGTACTTGGGATCCCAAGTGTTGGGATTAAATATGCTCTGCTGTCATCACTGCCTGTTTCTCTTTTAGACTGAATTAATCTTGTCTAGTCTAAAATGGCCTTGAACCCACAGAGATCCAGACTGATCTCTGCCCCTCAGTGCTGGGATTAAAGGCATGTGCCACCACTGGCTGACCTCTATGGCTAACTCTGTGGCTGGCTCTGTCCTGTAAATTTCAGACAAGCTTCATTTGTTTAAAGCATACACAAAATATCATGAGAGGTCTCAATAATGCAATTATTTTGGGGTCACCCATGCCCCTGTAAGTAAGTCAGTGAATTTGAAGGTTCACCAAGCTGGATTTAGGGAGAATTGTCTTTGGTCTGTTGTGGGTGAGTGTCTTATCTGGGGTGAGTAGATGTTTGCTCACAACTCCCTAGGAAAAGTTACAATGGTGGTTTGAAAGAAAAAGCCCCCCAAAAGGAGTGGCACCATTAGGTGTGGCCTTAGAGGAAGTGTGTCACGGTGGGTGGCCATTGAGTTCTCTTATGCTCAAGCTACTACCAGTGTCACTGACCACTTCCTGTTGCCTGCAGACCACCATGTCCCTCTGTGATAATGTACTGATCCTCTGAAAATTTAAGTTACCCCAACTAAATGTTTTTCCTTTGTAAAAGTTGCCGTGGTCACTATGTCTCTTCACAGCAATAGAAACCCTAACTAAGACAAACTGTAATTTCTCTTCCAGATGGAATTCTGGCACAGAAAAAGGCCATTAGCTAAAGACTAAAGATTTTAATTAATAATAACCTATCAATACTGGTTAATTGTGACAACTGTGTCATGCAACTAAGCCAATAAGGCTGACTGAACAGACTGCAGAGGAAAGCACTTCTTGAATAAACTACTGAAATTACTCTTTTGAGATGGGAATCCCCATGGAGACTGGGCTGGTACCAAACACCAGAGCCTCTTGCCACTGTCTCCGAAGTGCTGAAATTATAGCTGTACTACCATACAACTTGAAATTCAAAACCACTCTAAAATTAATTTCTATTGAGCCAAAAGAATTGCACATGATTTGTACATATGTAGATGCTGACTTATATACCCCCTGCTCTCCTGGCATAAATATTGACACATTGAGACAGGTCTATGGAGCCCTGGCTGTCCCAAACTATGTAGACCTACAACTCAAGAGGTCTCTGTTTTGCCACCGTACTTGGATATCTGAAAATTTACCTTTTCCTATTTACCTATGTATTGTTCATGTTGACACAAGGTCTTGTGTGATACAGACTGGCCAGGGGCTTGCTATGCAGCAGAGACTACCCTTAATTCCTGAATCTCCTGCCTTCATGTCTCAAGTGCTTGGACTACAGACATGAACCACATCCTGCCCCACTTAAAGCTGCTTATTAGTTCTTTTTTTTTTTTTTTAAGAGAAAAGAAAGGGATAGAGAGTGCTCCCAGGAGGGAAAAAACTGTGTGTGTGTGAGAGAGAGAAAGAGAATCAGGCAATATGAGTTTTTGCTTTTTTTTTTTTTTTTTTTAAAAAAAAAAAAAACAAAAAAAACCTTTATTTATTTATTTGCCTTGGTGTTTGCCTGGAACTGGAACTACAGACAGTTGTTAGCTGCCATGTGGGTGCTGGGAATCGAACCCGGGTCCTCTGGAAGAGCAGAGGGTGCTCTTAACCGCTGAGCCATCTCTCCAGCCCCCCCCCCTTTTTTTTAAAGATATTTATTATGTATACAGTGTACAGAAGAAGGCACCAGATGTCACTATAGATGGCTATGAGCCACCATGTGGTTGCTGGGAATTGAACTCAGGACCTCTGGAACAACAGTCAGTGCTCTTAACCTCTGAGCCATCTCTCAGCCCTGCTTATTAGTTCTTTCAGTTGTTCACATTTTGATCATACTTACTCCCCCAGCTCTTCTCAGATCTACCCTACCCTCTACTCACCTGTGTCTTTTTTTAATCTTTCATATTCAATTTCAGTTTGTACTGCTAAAATATTCTTAGTTGTATCATTATTTATTATTATTGGGACAGGTTTTCGCTATGTATGCTTGGCTGTTCCTGGATCTCAATAGAGATCCACCTACCTCTGCCTTTCTGAGTGCTGGGATTAAAGGTGTATGTCACCAGCCCCAACTCACTTGCTTTTTATGTTGATTGATTCACAATTCTCTACATCAAGTTCAAGAAGTCTCTTCATGGCAGGCAAACCAAACTCAACCTTGCTTCCCCACTGATCACACTGAAAGGTTGGTGAGCCTCGCTAAACTTGGGAAAAAACATGCTATTTTTTTTTTAATGTATTTTCATCTTGTACGTATGCATGGATGTGTGGTGATGGAATGTGTATCTATGTATACTCCTGGGAGGCTGGAAGCGGATATCCTGTATCTTTATCTATTCCCCCATCTACCCTCTAACTGAACCCTGGATCCTGACTCTGTTCCCCACAGTGCTGGGATTACAAGCACATGTAACCACACCCAGTAGTGGTGGCGTATGCCTTTAATTCCAGGACTTGGAAGGCAGAGACTAGTGGATCTCTGAGTTCTGGGCCAGCCTGGTCTACAGAGCTAGTTCCAGGATAACTAGGGCTAGACAGAGAAATCCCGTCTCAAAAAACAAAACAAAGAAACAAAGAAGTGGGCACTGGGATCTGAACCTAGGTGCTCATGCTTGAACAAGTGCTTTTACCCATGAGTCATCTCTCCAGCCCCAGGACATGGTATTTTCTGGATACCCTTTGCAAGAGATCCTTTTGTACAATCCCAGCTTACCTGACCCCTGAAGATACTCAGAATTTATGCCAGTCTAGACCCTGCTACTGTGTTGCTTCTTAAGGATATATTTGCAAGTGACGGGGATGACAGCAAGTGCCCAGCTGTTTGCAGCTGGACAGGAAACCTGCCATCCTGGGATCTGCCCAACCTCTGGTGTCCTGACATGTGATTCTGACCAGGATTTCCAACGCTAGCTGACTGTAAATCCAATTTTAGAGAAAGTACAAGTTTCTTTGTTCCAGCAAACCTGCAGCTCCAATCAGATGTCGCAGGAAGTGGATGGATTGCTCTTAAGAGTCTAATCACAAGTGTGTAAATATGGGACACCAAAGAGCCAAGTAACACACAAACCCACCCATTCAAAGTACCAAAGAGAAACTGGCCAAACCGGCTGTCACCAGCAAAGTCTAACTGTGCAAGCTTATCTTGTTTCCGTATCTTCCCTGAAGAAACTAACAAAACCTCTGGTATCTCATGTCCCCAGTGTGCCTGCCTGGTGTGACACTAAGAGAAAGGGCTTCCTTGGAGTTATTAGGATAGACAGAGTGCTCAGATCAGAGCAGAGCTCAGCAACTTCTTTGTGCTAGACACAGCAACTTCAAACATCAGCACAGGGGACCGACTCAACATGAGCTCCAGTTTCTAGCTGAAGTCCTCTCTTACCAATCGCATCCCTAATCTCTCACCAACCCTTTTGAGACAGGGCCTCAATGTGATCCTGGCTGTCCTGGAATTACTATGTAGATCAGACTGGCCTTGAAACTTACAGAGATCCACACAACTCTGCCTCCCTAGTTCTGGTTTTTTTGTGTTGTGACATGTTGTGTATGCATGTGCGCCAAGACATGCATGTGAAGGTCCAAGCCTTGCTCCATGTGGATTCTGGGTTGTCATGCTTGGTAGCAAGTTCCTTACCCCTGAGCTATCCATGCCTCCCCCAGTTGCAAATGTATATCACCATGCCTAGTTTATACTGTGTTGAGGATCAAATCAGGGCTGCTGGCATACTGGACAAGCACTGTCAACAGAGCAACACCCTGTCATCTTTCGTAGCTTAGATAGGTTATCCAGGCTGGCTTTAAACTTGCCCTGTAGCCCAAGCAGGCTGTGAATCTCCATCCTGAGCAGCTAAACTGCAGGACTCCCACAGTATCGTTCCAGGAGGAAGTCCTGAGTGGTAATGTACACAGTACCTACTATGCTGTAGGGGACACAGAGGTCCTGTGCTCAGAGATAAGCACCAGGGAAACCAGAAATGTTAAACACACAGAGCTGTCTTTTCAAAAGATATATAACTCGTTTGCTGGGGATGGACTGTGACCCCTGCAGTATGGTAAAGCCAGGCTACACCCAGCTCCCCAGACTCTTAGGTTTATCTCCGTCACCCTCCCCTGGCCCTTATCTTGAGCACTGTTCTTCAGTCAATATATAAAACCCATCTATATGGGAGAAGTCACATGTACTTTACAAATAGAGCCGAGTGGCCTTTGCTTTATGTATGACTAAGACTACACCAGATGCTCCCCCAGACCCTTACTTAAGATGTCGCATGTACTTTGCAAAGAGTTTCGATGTAGTCATGCTTTAAGCTTTACTGTGCACACAAAACTGAGTTATTACCAGGAAACTTTTCCAAATTGTGCTGTACTTAAATATGCCTAAAATTGGGGCTGGAGAGATAGCTCAGAAGAGATGGCTCCTCTTCCAGCAGTCCTGAGTTCAATTCCCAGCAACCACATGGTGGCTCACAATCATCTAGTGCCCTCTCCTGGCCTGCAGGAATATATACACACAGAACATGATACATAATAAATGAATAAACCCTTTTTTTAAAGTACCTAAAATAAATTGCCAATGTCAGACTTCTGAAGTTTGAACCAACACAGGCTACTGAATTGTGCTGAGCCAGATTTCCTTCTTGCTTCTCACAGAATGACACAGTGCTGGCCGTGGTGTTTGCAGATATCCCACACTATACAAGCACGAAGACCTGAATTTGGACTCTCAGCACTCACAGACCAGCCAGGCACAGCAGTGAGTACCTGGTAAGGCCAGAACCAGGGGAGGATAGACACAGGCAGCCCCTGGTGGAAAATGACAAGCACCACGTTCAATAAGACTGTCTTAAAGACAAGGTGGAAAGAGATAAAATATCCCTCATGAATCACTGGCCTCTGCACGCATACATAGCGCCACCCCCAGCACATACAAACAAATGCCTGGGCTGAGCCATCTATCTTGCTCTTGGGTTTCATCTACACCAAAATATGCAGCCCGAAGCAAGGCTACACCTAATGTTCCCCTTCCAGTTAGGCAATTCATAACTCAGCTTTTGACTAGCTTGCCTAACCAGTTACCAATCTACTCAACAAAGATCAAAGATGGGCAGATGTCATGACGCAGTCCATTTACCCAGTAATACTTCCCTGAGAAGCATGCCTGTCTAGGAGGATGAAATAGGTACAACCAGAGCTGGCCGGACCCAACAGCACCCATTCCTTCCTGCTCTTTGGCTACAGACATAATTAATCTAGGCAGAAAGAACTGGTGTCAAGGTCTCTGAAGATTCTGAATCGCTGGACCCAGGTGGTTTTTGACTTCAGCCCATTTCACAGGAACCAGGGCTGCCTAGTTACTTTACAGTCCAGTAAACACTTGAAAACTACATTAGACATGGGACCAACAGGGTCTGTGCTGGACAATCTTCTCTGATCAATAGCTACTGTCAGGGTTATGGACATGTAACAATGTCTGATAGGTGAACTCAACTCATTTTTTTAACTCACGAAATGTTCACGGGGACACAGTCCCATTGTAAGTCAGAAAACACTGCAGATTTGAAGCAACTGGAAAGTATCTAAGTATAAGCTACATTATTCTGCTAAACTATGTTGCTGTAAAGTATGAAGAAAACAGCCAGGCATGGTGGTAAACACTTTTAATCGACTACTGGGGAGACAGAAGCAGATGGATCTCTGTGAGATGCAGGCCAGCCTGGGATACACAGTGAGATCCTGTCTCAAAAACAAAAGACTGGAGAAAACAAGAATGTACATCTGTCTATTGTGAAACATAGGAAACAAAGTTTAATGTACATTCTTATTTATTCATCTTTTTGGTTTTTGAGACAGAGTTTTCTCTGTGTGTAGCCTTGACTGTCCTGGCTCTGTAGTCCAGGCTGGCCTTGAACTCACAGAGATCCACCTGCCTCTGCCTCCTGAGTGCTGGAAGTAAAAGCCTGGATCACCACCGTCCTGCTCTTCATGAACATTCTTGAGGTAAAGGAGCACTGAAGAATCAATTTCTCAGCAACATAATTGGCAAACTCTCAATGATTTTTCCCTAACTCTCTCTACAGACTTAGCTCTGCTTTCACCTCCATCACATCTCCATAGGGTTTTAGGAGGGGATACACCTCCTCTTCTAGGAATCTGTGGACCTGCCAGGGATGAGCACACACAAGACAAAAGAAAATGTTAGTTCCTCTTCAAACCAGTTCTAGCAAGCCAAAGCTTCCTCCATTGAGCATGTGCTGTCCTCGGCTGCCTATTGGCTACGCTAACTGGGCATACCCATGAAGACCATCCTGCCAGAGGCTGGTCCACTGGTGCTTCTTCAGTTGCTCTAAAGTCTACCAGGCACGCACACTGCAGTCAGACTTCCCCATCCTCTGCCCCAGCTCCAGTTTGCAAGGGATTAACTGTCTTCCCCTTGCCTGTACTGACCACTGCCTTGGCTCAAGTCCTCGTGATCTTTATTTTTATTTAATCATATGTCTCTGTGTATATTTGTATGTGAATGCGACTGTTGGTGGAGACTAGAAGAATGAGTTGAATCCTCTGAGGCTGGAGCTGGAAAGAATTTGAGCTTTTTGTAACATAAATTCTTGTGGCCTAAATATGTTCTTCCTTGCAAACAAAAGTACAGTTCTAATCTTTGAGAAAACAAAATAAAAACAAAAACTAACTGTTCATTTCAAATGGATGAATGATAGTGTCCTGTGGATGACTATGTACTGGCTGCCATGCTCCAGGCATTTAGAACCTGATGAAAGCACACTGACGCTTCACTCTGAGATCTTAGGGTGGGGGTGGAGTCCTCTACTTGGGTGTTGTTTTGAGACAGGGTCTGTCTATACATCTATGCAACCCCCGGAGGGCCTAGAACTCGTTGTGTAACCCAGGCTGGAATGAGAAGGCCATGCCACCATGGCCAGCCTCTACCATACTTTCTAGCATGTCTAAGTGGTCCTTCTTACATCCCTCCTGCAGCCCCGGGGTCCATGCTCTACAGCTAGTACTGTGTTAGGACGGCGCTCCTCAGAGTGCTCTACTGGACAGTTACCTGCTGAGGTGCTCGGCCAGTGAAAGAAGAAGGGTCCAACAAATGCTCCAACTGTGAGTGGATGGGGCTGAAGTAGGCATCTGCCCGAATGCGCTCTATGAGGTCATTGTCACCCCCTCCCTGCTTAACCACGGCAGCTGCCTGCTGAGAAAGCACTCTAATTTTCTCATGACAATCCTGGGCAGAGAGTAAGGTAGGGTTAGCATGTTATAACCAGGTGTTTAGACCCTACAGACACCAGACATTTTACAATGGAACCTGCCCCTGCTAAGGCTGCTATTCCAGAGCGACTCCATGACCTGGACTCTGATCCCTGCTTAGGAACGCTGAGATGGATGCTCCTCCTCCCACAGCCTTATGAACCATTGATCCTTGTTTCCTCTCTCTTCCAACAGAGAGATTCAGACCAGATAACAACCTTTTTTCTGATTCACCTTTTTTTTGGGGGGGGAGGGATGTTCCCCTCTATGTAGCCCTAGCTAGAGCTAAACTCTGCTTCTGCATCTTGAGCGCTGGGATTAAAGGTGGGCATCACCCTGAACATACCTGTCGGCTGCCCCCAGCTTTCACCATCGCCATGATGATGTTCTCTGTGGCCATGAAAGGCAGCTCTTGCCGAATGCGCCGTTCAATTACCTAGAAGAGCCAAGACAGAAGTCTCAACATTATGAATCCATGGAGTTTACCCAGTAGGTCAGGAAAATGCACAGTAGGGCTCCAAACTACCACTGTTTACAGAAATGGGTGATGCAATGCTGTATTCAGGACCGTGTTTCTCAATTTTCTTAAAAATCCAGATTTCTTCTCTCCCTTTTTTTTGAAATACTTATCTATCTATTTATTTACTTATTTATAATGTATACAGTACTCTGTCTTCATGTATGCCTGCACACGAGATCTCATTATAGATGGTTGCTGGGAATTGAACTTAAGACCTCTGTAAGAATAACCAGTGTGCTCTTAACCTCTGAGAGATCTCTCCAGCTCCTCCCTTTTCTTAAAAAGTCTTTGAATAAACTTTCAGATGCAGCTTCATGGGAACACTCCTTAAACCAGTCAATGTGGCTGGCTTGGTACTTAAGAGTACGTCTTGTTCCTGCACAGGCCCTGCCTGGGTTTGGTTCCCAGCAGTGACATGGTTGTAGCCAACAACTAATCTGGGCCACAGGACAAAGCTCTCCCACCTGTGGTCCCTCAGCTGGTTACAAAATAATTACTCAGAGGCTAATATTAATTACAAACTGTTTGGCCTAGGCTCAGGCTCATTACATTACTAACGAGCTCTTACAGCTTATCTCATTCTTACTAATCTGTGTGTTGCCATGGGGCTGTGGCTCTCTGGGCAGCTGCCTGCATCATCTTTATCTGACTTCACCTGACTCCGCCCTCCTTCACCTTTATCTATGCTAGGTTTCCCCACCTGCCTCTAAGCTGCCTTGCCATACATAGGCCAAAACAGCCTCTTTATTAACAAATGATAACAAAATATAATCACAACATACAAAAAGACATTTCATATTACATGGTTGCTCACAATCACCTGTAACTGCAGTCTCCAGGGATCTGTGACGGTTCTTCATGGGTACTACACATACATGATACACACATTCATATGAACATTCATACACATCACAAACCCTCCCCTCCACTGTTAAAATTTCATTGCCCCGGGGGCTGGAGAGATGGCTCAGTGGTTAAGAGCACCGTCTGCTCTTCCAGAGGACCCGGGTTCGATTCCCAGCACCCACATGGCAGCTAACAACTGTCTGTAGTTCCAGTTCCAGGCAAACACCAAGGCAAATAAATAAATAAATAAATAAAGTTTTAAAAATTTCATTGCCCCACTTCAACTGAGAACATGACGGAGAAGACTCCATCTGGTTCAGGTGCCTAAAACAAAGTCAATGGCCAGGTGCAGTGCTGCACTTCCTTTAATCCCAGCATTCCAGGAGACAAAGGCAGGACACTCTAGGTGAGTTTGGGGCCAACCTGGTCTACACAGTGAACCCCAGATGAGCAAAAGAAACCCTGACTCAAAGTATAAAAGCCACCAACCAACCACAATAAAAACCCACTCACAAAACAGAACAACAAAAATGAGGCAATTGGTGGAGCTTTCTCTGCCTGAGCTGTGCACGGTCAAGACAATTCAGTTTCTTCTCCGTCTGTATGTACGTCTATGAATTACACAGATCTGGTTCCCTATGCTGTCTTGGACTCCAGAATGAGGTCTGGTAGAAGAGCCCTCCTCCCCGCCAGCCTATCGCACCCCCTTCCCATGTCCAGAGGCCTCTTACTTTGGGGTACACCACCAATCCTTCAGAGATGTTCTGCAGGGTATTTAATATAGTATCTGCAGTGAGAAACGCTTCAGCCAAACAGATCCGTCTACAAAACAAATGCATTCAGTTCACCACATGTCAGATACACAGGTGTGTCTCCAAGAAGCTGCCCTACTGACTTCTCAAGCCTCATGTACTCTGGGCAGTTTCCTTCAGTCTCATGATGTCACTCACCCCAGTCATCTACACTTCTCGTCCCCACTGCCTGCCCAAACAGCAGACCTTATACCTAAGGCTCCTCTCAAACTCCAACACAAGCCAGCCATTCCCTCACGGTCTCTTGCTCACCCCTGCAGTGGGTGGGTCCTGTCTCAGTAGAGGGCAGGAGTACCCCACTCACCTAGGCTGGCCAGTTGGCTGACTCTACTCACACTCATCCTTTCCATCTCCATGGCCACAAGACCCAGGTGGGCTTGGACTGTTAATGTGGTCTAACGTGTTCAGCGCCACCTGTGCACATAAATCCTCAAATGATGCTGGCAATATGAATTAGGCTTTACACCTACCACACCCTTCTGTGTCTGAGAGCTCTGCAAACATGGTTTCTGTTAGCCACAGATCAATGTTTAGAAAAATAAACTGATTCAACAGTCAGTTTCGTTTATTCCCCAAATAACACGGGAACAGCAATTATTCACCCAGCATTTTCACAGTATCCGATAGAATGTGCAACCTACACATCACTGGAGATGGCTCAGCAATTCAAAGTGCTTGCTGCTCTTAGAAGAACTGGGTTCATTTCCCAGCACCCACACGGCCAGCCTCCAGCCATATGTAACTCCAGGTCCAGGAAATCTAATACCCTTTTCTGATCTCTGTGGGCACCAAGCATGCATGGTGCACACATACACATGTAGGCAAAATATTCATACACATAAAATAGCCTAAATTTCAGAAACATTAAACAGACAGGAGGACATGAACAAACAGGTTTTCATAGCAAAAGCTAGACTTCTCTGAGGCCTTTACACGGCACAGACTAGCTGCTACCTGTGGAGCAGTTCATATCTTAGCCAAAAGGACTCTTTTGCTCACTAGGCAGCTCCCTATGGCCTCCTGCCTGTCTTTGTGTGCTGCTGATCACCCTTTAAGTGCTCATGTGTCCGTTCTTCTGAGACAGGGTCTCTAAGCTGTTATAGAATATTATTTCAAGGGGGCTGGAGAGATGGATCAGCGGTTAAGAGCACCATCTGCTCTTCCAGAGGACCCAGGTTCGATTCCCAGCACCCACATGGCAGCTAACAACTGTCTATAGTTCCAGTTCCAGACAAACACCAAGGCAAATAAATAAATAAAGTTAAAAAAAAAAAGAATATTATTTCAAGGTGTGCTACTTTTGTTTATGTTGCATTTGTTTAACTCTGTGAAGCTGTGTTACTTTGCTCGTCTAAAACACCTGATGGTCTAATAAAGAGCTGAACGGCCAATAGCAAGGCAGGAGAAAGGCTAGGCAGGGCTGGCTGGCAGAGAGGAAAAAATAGAAATCTGGGAGGAAAAAAAAAATAGCCAGGGAAGGAGGAGAGGCTAACCGCCCAGCTACATAGCAAGGAAAGAATTAAGAAACAAAGAAAGGTGTACAGCAACAAAAAAGGAAAAGCCCAGAGGTAAAAGATAGATGGGATAATTTACAGTTAAGAAGTCTGGCAGGAAACAAGCCAAGCTAGAGGCGGACATTTATAATTACGAATCAGCCTCCATGGGTGATTTGTTTGGGATCTGGGTGGTGGGAAAAGAGAAAAACCCACACTAGGCTGGGCTGATGCTGACCCCTCATGAGGATGACCTTCAACTCCCAATGCCCATCCCCTCCACTAGGAAGGCTGCCTGGACTCTTCAGTCACTGCACTGGAGCACAGCACCAAGCACACTGCCCAAGACTAGGAAGGAAGGCAGACATGTTCAAATGTCTTTTTGCTTCCTTCCTTCACCCGCTCCCGGTGTTCCGTGCATATTGTCCCCATCACTGACCGGTTGGCACTATCATCCAGTGTGCGTTCAAACCACTGCACAGAGGCTGTCTGTAGGGGGTCCATGATAAGGGCCATCAGGTGACGGGCCAGGCTGCAGCAACGTTCGGAACGCATGGGGTTGCGCTTGTACGGCATTGCACTAGAGCCTGCCCACAGAAGAAAACAAGATGGAAAGGCAGAAAGACATGTAGGGGTAGCAAGTGCACAAGCATCTGCTAGGTGCATGCCGAAGTCACAGGGACGTCCACCCTCCTCTCCTATAGCCTCTGCTTTACACTCACCAATCTGCTGCTTCTCAAAGGGCTCCTCCATCTCCTTCAGGTTTGCTAGAAGGCGTATGTCGGTGCAAATCTGTGAAGAAATTATTACAACTCATATACATCTGATATAAAATTAACAGGAAGCCCGAGCCTGCTTTGATCTGCCACATACAAGCTGTCGCCGTAGTTACCTTGTGTACGGATGCGCCTAAACTGGACAGCACAGATAGAACTTCAATGTCCACTTTTCGTGTATAGGTCTGTCCTGTGATGATGAAAGCTCTAGAAATAAACAGAAAAGAGATCTATGCTAAAACATGTGACTGTCACAGGGTGATGGTGGCACACGCCTTTAATCCCAGCACTCTGGAGGCAGAGGCCAGCAGATTTCTGTTTGAGGCTAGCCTGGTCTAAATAGCAAGCAACTGGACAGCCAGGGTTACACAGAGAAACCTTGTTATCAAAAAGGAAAAAAAAAAAAAGGAGGAGACTGTGGTAGACAAACCAAAATCAGTCCTGAGTGACAACGGCTTGCCTTCTCACATGCTGAACCTGAGGGCCTGATCTGAGGAGGCAGAACCTACTGAGCCATTAAAGGGCATCCTGGAAGAGCTGCTGCAGCTCGGAATAGGTGGTTAGAGTCACATTAATTCACTGAGAGACAGAACAAAATCCGTGACATGATGTGTGTGGGATGTCTTTCTGTATGTTGTGCGTATATTTGTTATCATCTGTTAATAAAGAGGCCTATGACAAGGAAGCTTGGAGGCAGGTGGGAAACCCAAGCATAAAGGAGGAGGGCGGAGTCAGAGAGATGCTGTAGGCTGCAGCCCAAGACAAGATATAATAAAACACAAAGCCACAGAGCCACATGGCAATACATAGATTAATAAAAATGAGTTAAGTTATAAGAGCTAGCTGGAAATGAGCTTGAACCATAGGCCAAACAGTTCATAATTAATATAAGCCTCTGAGTAATTGTTTTATAAGTAGCTGAGGGACCACCGGTGGGAGAGCTTTGTCCTGTGGTCCAAACAAGTTAAAAAAACTTGTTGGCGGGGCTGGAGAGATGGCTCAGCGGTTAAGAGCACCGTCTGCTCTTCCAGAGGACCTGGGTTCAATTCCCAGCACCCACATGGCAGCTAACAACTGTCTGTAGTTCCAGTTCCAGGCAAACACCAAGGCAAATAAATAAATAAATAAAATAAAGTTTAAAAAAAAAAAAAAAACTTGTTGGCTACAGCCACGTCACTGCTGGGAACCAAATCAGTGATCATTTTATAAACAGCTGCAAGCAGGTCAAGACCTTAGGGCTAGGCTGGGTCAAAAACTTCTATCTAATGGTGCCGCTAAATTATTAAATCTACTTTTAAGAAGCAACTACTTGGGGGCTGGAGAGATGGCTCAGAGGTTAAGAGCACTGACTGTTCTTCCAGAGGTCCTGAGTTCAATTCCCAGCAAAACCACATGGTGGCTCACAACCATCTATGATGAGGTCTGGCGCCCTCTTCTGTAAAACTGTATGCATAATAAATAAATAAATCAAAAAAAAAAATTTAAAAAAAAAAAAAAAAAAAAAAGAAGCAACTACTTGTTTTAAATTCCTTACATTGATATAAATTTAGTTTACTAATATAAATTTAAGGTTAATTTTGTTATACTGTATGTATATTTATGTATATTTTTACTTTTATTTGGGATATTATGTTTATAGTTATGTTAATTAAGTTTTTAGATATACAAAGATATATTTCTTTTTTTTTTTTTTTTTTTAAAACAAACTTTATTTATTTATTTGCCTTGGTGTTTTGCCTGGAACTGGAACTACAGACAGTTGTTAGCTGCCATGTGAGTGCTGGGAATCAAACCCAGGTTCTCTGGAAGAGCAGAGGGTGCTCTTAACCGCTGAGCCATCTCTCCAGCCCCACAAAGATATATTTCAATTAAACAATCTTCAAACACTTTAAAGACTTACAAAATATGACATTTAAAATATTTTAAAAACTTAAGACTTTTCTTTTTTTTTTTAAAAACTTTATTTATTGGCCTTGGTGTTTGCCTGGAACTGGAACTACAGATAGTTGTTAGCTGCCATGTGGGTGCTGGGAATCGAACCCGGGTCCTCTGGAAGAGCAGACGGTGCTCTTAACCGCTGAGCCATCTCTCCAGCCCCAACTTTTCTAGACAGTGAGACATGTCTCCTCCTGGAAGCACCAATCTACTTCAAGAAGATGATAGGCATCAAAGAAACTCCATATACAGTTTATTTCTTTGTGGCAAAAGTTAGGCACTGGGCAAGAATTGTTCTTGCTTCAGCTGCTTGACAGTATGCTATACAAACTAAACCCATAAAAAAAATGACCTCTAAACTTTGCCAAAACAAAGTGAGATAGTCCTTCAAGTTCCTGCTTCACAGAAAATTAACATTCTACAAGATACACACTCACACACACACACCCTAACAAACCTTGCCAAAATAGACAAAACAATCCTTCAAATTTCGTGATTCATCAAAGAGTATGTCAAAGACTCTAAGCCCAGACACTAAAAATAGATGCCCAACATTACAAAAACAAACAAACAAACAAAAAAAAACAACAACAAAAAAAAACCCAAAACTTTGCATGACTGCCCAGGGAGGCAGATATCTCTGTTATTTCTAAAATTTAAAAATTGCTTATAGGCCTGGAAAGATGGCTCAGAGGCTAAGAGGCTGTTCTTCCAGAGGTTCTGAGTTCAATTTCCAGCAACCACATGGTGGTTCACAACCATCTGTGATGACATCCGGTACCATCTTCTGTACACTGTATACATAATAAATAAATCTTTTTTTTTTTTTTTTTTTAAAAAAAATTAGGACTAGAGAGATGGCTCAGGTTAAGAGCACTGACTTCTCTTCCATAGGTCCTGAGTTTAATTCCCAGCAACCACATGGTGGCTCACAACCATCTATGATGACATCTAGTGTCCTCTTCTGTATACTGTATACATAATAAAGTAAATTAAAACCTTCCTTTTGATTAGACAAAAAAGGGAAAGTGACATATCCAGGCATGGTGACTGGTGAATTCAAGTCCAGTCTGGGCTACACAGTCAGTTTCCTAAACTACAAAGTGAGATTTTACCTCAAATAAACTCAAAACAGAACAGGAATATGCATAAAGTTACTGTAAAGAAACCAAGGGGCGGGGCTGGAGAGATGGCTCAGCGGTTAAGAGCACCATCTGCTCTTCCAGAGGACCCGGGTTCGATTCCCAGCACCCACATGGCAGCTAACAACTGTCTGTAGTTCCAGTTCCAGGCAAACACCAAGGCAAATAAGTAAATAAATAATAAATAAAGTCTTTAAAAAAAAAAAAAAAAAAAAAAAAAAAAAAAAAAATTTTAAAAAAAAAAAAAAAAAAAAAAAAAAGAAACCAAGGGGCTGGAAAGATGGTTCAGTGATTAAGAGCATTTACTTTCTTCTTCTTTTTGGTTTTTCTACACAGGCTCTCACTATGTAGCCATGGCTGTCCTGGAACTCAGAGATCTACCTGTCTCTGCCTCCTGAGTACAAACTAAAGGTGTGTGCCACCATACCCAGCTTCACTTGTTCTTGAAGAGGACCTGTGTTTGATACCAAGCACCACCTGACAGCTCACAACTGTCTGTAATGCCAAGTCCCAGGGGATCTGACACTCTCTTCTGGTCTCCATGGACACTGCATACACATGCTTTACAGACATACACACAAACAAAACACCATATGCATAAAACTGAATAAATAAATATGGGATAGGAGAGATGTCTTGGCAGTAAGTGCACCTGTTGCACTCACAGAGGATCTGGATTCCATTCCAATCAAATTCCACATCATACATGGTGGTTCACAACCATCTGTAACTCCAGTTCTCAGAGATCCAAAGCCACAGTGTAAATATGATGCACACACATACATGTAGGTAAAACCTTCACACAGACACACACACCTCAGAGGAAGAAAAGAAGAAACAGTTGAATCTAGAAGCCTGTCACTAGCAGGGAGCCAGCATACCTGCCCCCCGCCCCAAGTATATACCTCTTAAATCCTGCTTTTTCTGTCACCATCTTGTCCAGCTGCTCCACCTTTGAGAAAGACAAAACACATTCTGTTAGAAATGTAGGTGTTCAAAAGCTGGGCAGTGATCCATATCTTTAATCCCAGCACTCCAGTGGATCTCCGTGAGTTTGAGGCCAGCCTGATTTACAGAGAGAAATATTGACTAGCCAGAGATATAGATAGAAACTCTTGTCTTGAAAATCCAAAGATAAGGGGGCTTGGAGAGATGGCTCAGCGGTTAAGATCACTGACTGCTCTTCCAGAGGACCGGGGTTCAATTCCCAGCACCCACATGGCAGCTCACAACTGTCTGTAGTTCCAGTTCCAGGCAAACACCAAGGAAAATAAATACATAAATAAAGTTTAAAAAAAAAAAAAAAATCCAAAGATAGGGGTTAGAGAGATGGCTCAGAAGTTAAGAACAGGGGCTGGAGAGATGGCTCAGCGGTTAAGAGCACCGTCTGCTCTTCCAGAGGACCCGGGTTCGATTCCCAGCACCCACATGGCAGCTAACAACTGTCTGTAGTTCCAGTTCCAGGCAAACACCAAGGCAAATAAATAAATAAATAATAAAGTTTAAAAAAAAAAAAAAAAAAAAAAAAAAAAAAAAAAAAAAAA